>JADBHU010000492.1:0-43414 GCA_017140155.1 Fusarium devonianum | reverse complement strand
CTCCTCCTCCACCTCGACCCCCCCTCAACCTCTTGTTTTCCACCTCTTCTCTATCCCGCCTGTTCTCCCACCTCAGGTCCCTCCTTCATCTCCTCTTCTCTGGCGACTTTCTGTCCCTTGTTTTGTTCTCCCTCGTCTCATCACCTCCCTAGTCTAGTCAAACCTCTCTTTCGGTCGCCTCTGCCATCCCCTCACAATCAAAATGTCGAGATCATCCCGAAACCCTCCCCCCACCGCCGCCAGCACCGGCCGACAAAACGAATACTTTGTGCCTCGCGATGGCATCGACCGAGAAGTCATCTCCGCCGACATCTGCCGCTACCTTGGAAACGATGCCCTCGTCCGCCCGGGTCACTATGAGGTACACTACCGTCGCGCCCCGCTGCGAGTTAGTATTTGGTGGTCAAATGGCTCACTCTTCGATCATACAGAACCCCCAAACCGGCCAAGTAGTCCAGGGCTACTACATCACGGCCTACCGAAATCTAACAACAGTAAGTATAGCCTCTGCGTCAACTTCAACTCTATCCTCTTCTTTCCGCCTCCTTGAAAACGCCATCCTCTCAGCCGTGTACTAACATTGCCTCTTCAGGCCATGATCGAGGATCTCAAGGCGGATTCGGCGCGCTGGGACAGTGAAAGGCGAGCGCAGACTTCGCGCAACACTTCCGGAGGTACAAAAGCCTCGAGAAATGCCGTTGGCGCTGCGCCGAGACACTCATCTAACTCACCTGTAGTTCAATACCGCTACTCCGAGACTCACCAGTCACGTCAACACCACGGTCCGACTGAGGGCCCATATCAGACGGATCCCTACGCCCGTGACCCGGCCTTTGATGGACCCAGATACCCAGGAACGGGCGCCCCCGGCTACACCGGTGCTGCCGGCTCATACACACAGGCTTATGGCTCCACAAGTAGTGGTGCGTATGGCGGTTACCCTCAGTCGCAGCAACCTCCCGCGGATGCCAGATTCGGCTCTACACCCACGGGCGGTTCCGTGTTAAACCAGGCCTACCAATCGGCTCAGGACCCTTACATGGCCATCGGGACGAACCGCAACCAGAGGGGATACGCCAGTGATCCGTATGCTAACCCCATGGCCGCATCAGCTGCTGCTGCTCAGCAGGCAGCTTATGCCACTGCGGCTCCTACGCAGGCCGGCTATCCTGCCTCTGCCTCTTACCCATTCTCAGGTCAGGCTCCTCCTGCGGCTGCAGCGTCCTACGCGACCATGCAGCCCCAGGATCCCTTTTACGGCCGTGGTGCGTATAGCCAAGGCTTACCCATGCGACGTGTTTGAGAGAGACTCTAGTACTAACTCGCGTGCGTCTCCAGCAGGCCAGTCAACACAAGCATATACCCAGGCCGCTCAGTATGATGAAACCCCCCGTACTCGCGCTTCTGCGACCCCAACAAATACTCAAACAAATCCCAGTGGTTCCAGCAGCCGACGTAGTGAGCGGGAAAGTGACAGGCACAGTTCCGACCGACACCATCGTTCCAGCCGCCGGCCATAGCCGCCATCGGAGGACCGGAGCCGGATCTTCCCTCCCCTTCCTGAGCTTGACGAGGTGCTTCGGCGTCTTTGCGAGTGTGTGATGATTTCTGCATAATGACCGGGTCAAATGGAGTTCGGCTTGCCCTTTGGATTCGACGCTTTCGTCCTCTCTTTTCTGTTTCTTCCGGATATAATTCCTCACCCAGAGGTCCAGGTTTTCTTTGACTGGCTGCCCACCCTCGAGTTGTAAAGTTTTGCAACTTGCAGAATCTTTCTGCTGAAAAGGTACACTACTTCTATGCTCTTCTTGGAGATCCTGTCTGTCGCCCTCCAGCATTGGATTCTTGGAGTCGATAACACCCTGGATAAACATACTCTTGATATCGATGATGCCCTGGAACCACGATCTGGACCCTCTGAGAACGCATGCCCTGGGAGCCTTTTCTTTTTACCATTGTCACGACTTTGCCTTATGGATGGACCTGCCCTGGATTGACGACCGCATCAACTACGCACCGTTGCTTACCAAACGGATGAGACATGCTGCATATGTTTTACACTGGGAAACGGCGCTGTGTGGGAAAATGGGAGAGTGCCATCTCTCGCCGGGTGTGCTTGTGGTGGTTTTACGCTGTCATGGCCTTGCTGTCCGGATTCGCCACCAGGGGGAGTATTTGTCCTTTTTCGTTGTTCCCTGGATCTGGCTGGTTCTTGCTCTCCCCCTCGCTCCAATATCTTGGCTCCTCGGATTCTTCGATGTGACGCATCGTCGAAGACGCGGTGGTTTTGAAATAATGAAATTGGCAGAGGCCGGCATCCGGACAGCAAGGTGAGTTTGATCAAGTGCTTGTATATATTAGCCAACCGTCAAAGGACTTCTCTGCCCTCACACTATTTCTGCTTCCTGATTCTACTCCATTGATGGATTTTTACCATGGATTGTCTTGATGTCGTCGATCCAACTGCAGAGACACTGACTGAGCAGTTTGACTGTTACAGCTAGGAGTATTATCTTCACCTGGATACCGGCCCTTCACATACACTGGACTTTACCGGATCTTAGCCTGGTCAGCTGTCGTGCACTCGGACCCAAATTCAAAAATCCTCCAAGGACTGGACTTTGTACCCGGAACTATATCATGCTACATAACTGGTTATCGCCTATATGAGTATCGATCTGCCTTTTCCACATGGTCCTTGGTTCAGCATAACCTCAGCCGAGGCCGGGTTTTTGTGTCACAATTGACACTGGGGCTCAATTGCATCCGCGTTGAGCAGCCCTCTGGCAAACAAAATCATCATCATCAGCAAGTCATTGCAAAGGAGTCAAGGTAATGTGACGAAATTGTAAGCCACATTCAGCCAAGCAACCTGGACTCGTTTCGTGCACGCGAAACTGAATTTGCAGTCTGCTTTTGTCTCGGCACCTGTGGCTGCCATTGCTCTCTGGCCTCTTGACTGCATTCGACATGGTTCCTCTCTCCACCGTTGGCTCACAGTTCCTGGACATCGTTTCTGCAATGAAGGACTACGCCTTGGTTCAACATTGAAGACTTGCTACACACTGTTCGGACTATTCAAACTGTGACTACTGGGACATACAACAACGACAACAATGCGCGTCATTGGAAAGATCCCCTGGTTCCACAGCTATGATGACCATATATACCAACGACATGGACCGATACTGGCCGAATTTACATGAAGCCCATTGGATCAACGACGCGATGATAATACGACATCTTCAAAAATCTAGACGACTCGATTACTGCGGGATACTTGCCTGCTATTATGAGTTGTGGACCTGGACCGGGGCTTCCGTTGTCGGTGCAACGCTGTTGGCCTTATGGACTCGCTTTGTGGTGGTAGACTGTTTGATGCGGACTTTATATCTGGCGGCTCTTTCTCTCCTGATTCTCGGGGCTCCGTGGACTTGTCGGATCTGGAGGGTTTGTTTCCATTATCTCCTCTGCGTTGGGGCTATTTAGAAGGCTGGAGTTTCGGCGGTGTCATGTGTGGTACAAACGGTATTCTTTGGGCAATGGGTCTGAGACGAAATCATCAATTGATATGCTTGCGGAAAAGTTAATTGGGAAATACAAGAGTCGGCAACAGCTTTCAGTCCTGCGCCACATCGTTCACTATTTATCCTATATAATCGCCTGTGCTTGAAGTTGCGTCGCATGTACAGATGCCGTCAACGCCGCCGATTATAACCATCAACACGCTACACGTATGAATCCCAAAACGGCTCAGCGCCGGGCAGCGGGCGCCAAGGGACTCAGAAGCTGCTGGCGCCCACGGCGTCGGTACGGATGATGGGAGTGAAGTCGCTGATGAATGCAATGGGCCGTGTGATGGTGTCTCGGTAGCCGGTGGCCAGTTGTAGCTGGAACTGGAGGAGGCGGCGACGGCGGTTCGAGGATGCCATCCTCGAGCAGTTTGTCGATCACCCCGACGACCCATTGCTCGGCGCGACGGAGCTCCTCGCTCGGCGGATCCGACTCTGACGGAGCCAGGGGCGTGCCCATCTCGGCGATGAGGCTGCGGAGCCGGTCGTAGTCGTCTGCGGCGACGGAGCCGGCCAGCTTGCTCTCGTGGACGGAGGCGAGCTGCTCGACCGAGTCGACCACGTCTGTGCAGCGGACCATGAGGCGCTGCGCCGGGCCGGGGAGATGAAGCACCTGGATGAAGAAGCCGAGGGCGGGCTGGGGGCCGGTCGAGACGAAGATCTTGTGGCAGTCGCGGGGAGCTTGGACGTGGAAGACTTGGAAGCGGGATGGCTCTGGGGGAGTCGGGGAAGAGGGAGGAGAGGAGTCGGGAGTGAGGATGGGGTCGTTGGAGGAGGATTTGGTTGAGTAAACCATGCTGGTCAAGATGTCTATCGTCTGCGTAAGAGAGTATATGGGAAGAAGCTGTTCAGACACTGATGATCTTGGCGGTGGGAGGAGAGTCAAGATGCTTCTCATGCTCGCCTGTCTCTGGATGAGTGATGCTCGTGAACTTGAAGGGAGACAAGCACTTAGATATAGCCCCGTCAGTGAAGCAACTAACACGAGAAACCCCCCTCCTCGGTCGTATCCGAGGACCTCCCCGTTCGTTCTCCGGGTCGCCATAACGGGCGCAATCAAACACGCACGCCTGCACAGCTCCGTTGACATGTCGGCACTGTGGCCGTGACCATGGCGGCTTCTCTGCTCGCAAGCCTGGTGCCAGACGGGACTAGACCCCTGGAGGCTCTGTAGGTGCCCGCGGGCTAGACGTGTACAGCGCGCGGACTTGTTCGGATGACTTCTGTTTTGGTACTGATATCCGGTGGGGGATTGGTACAATCTTGGAAACGAACGTGGCTCGGAGGGCAAACAGATGGTGACGGCGTATCATTGCCTGGTGAGGAGCTGAGTTCATGAAGACATCCTCGGTGAGGGAGAGTCGGGTCGTGATGGAGACGACGCTACGGGAACCTCATGAGACATCAAGCCCCATATTCCGATGTTGACCGTCTTGAGGCCGCGGTTGTCCTTGAAAAGGATTCCAGGGAAGCATCGCGACTATTGTTCTCTCCACACTGACTTGCTTTCCACCTGATCATCTTTGAGTTACACCAAGAGCTGCGTGAGAACATGATCCTGGCAGCGAGCTGCAAGCCTGCCTGTGATTGGAAATGGGAGCATACGCCTACGTCCACGGCTATCGAGAGAGATTCTGCACCCACAGGCGGCGGATACCGGCGTAGAGGTGTAACCCAAGGGAAGAACGGAGACTGGCAATAACCTTGCAGAAGACATAAAGGCTTTCTATTAGAGGTCGGTGATGAAACAAACGGCTTGATCCGTTTGCAGGTGAGACTTGACAGTTGTCAGACTTTCTGTCAAGAGAAACGGGTTCGGTTAACCTCGGGGACTGAAGGGCGGGACTGGGCCGGGTAGCTACTGTAGTGAGTCAAGGATCGAGTGTATGTTGAGAGCGTTGAAGTGTGAGCGACTGGGACTTGTTCCTGTCTGTGGATCTCAGAGTTGAGCTCAGTAAGTGCGTGGCCGGTAGCGTAGGCTTGATGTAGTCTGCGCTCAACCTGCAACGGACGCCAGTCAACACGAGTGGTCAGTGTCAAATAGTATGGCTCTCAACTCATCGTGGACTCTGAGTTGGACCAGGTGTAAACGGAGCGGGTCCGACTGAAAACGGGAAAGCCGATCGTCTGACATCCAGCCAAGGATAGTTGCAGCAAGGCGTCAGTCCATGCAGTTGCCTGATATAGGCCAACTGCATCTTGCAGCGTTTGTTTTGTTTGCCCCGAGGTGAAGTGAGCCACGCGTTGGTGCAACTGCAGCTTTCCGCCAGCGTTTGTATGTATGCCTTGGGAGCCCTCCTTCGGGCGCCGACATACATATGATGTGATTGCCAAACGCTTGACAATGCTTTCAGGGAATGGAGGACGTATTCACAAGGGCAGGCCTGGAGGTTTACAAACGGCCTCAACACATGATCTTGGCGGTTGGTGAGTAACTTCTAAGTAAGCAATGATCCCAAGATTCGTAGTGCCGGGCTAGCTGTTTCCTAAATTCATCCATCCAACTCCTCGTCAAGGATAGGCGCTTGAACCTCCCGTCTCACTAATACATCGCTCAAAAGATGGTCCATCATTTCGAAACTCAGTAGTCCAGTCCAATTAATTTCTTGATTCTGCCCCGGCCCTGGACCAACCCAAGGATCCCAAACGACCACGACGTCGGTTTCTTCCACCCCTCCTGAACAGGAAGCCTCTCCTCCTTGAAGAATGCATTGGCATAATCACATGGAATCTTATCACCATCCCCAATGACGTTGAGCACGAGCGCAATCTCTGCGCAGGCAAGATCATGTTGAAATGATTCGTACTTTAGACCTGGATTGTCCGCCTTTTGCCTTGCGATCCGCCTCTTGCGCAGCTCCGCCAGGTCCTCTGCAGTGATGGTCTTGCCGTCCTTTGAACTGGCCAATAGATCTTCCACGAGGTCCTTCTGGGCGGTGATGTTGTCGCCTTGCTGGTGATCTCGACGGGTCAGGGAGATGTCATGCTCGACCACGTTGGGCAGAGCAAGCTGATCCAGGTTCAAGACCCTGTTGCCCTCTGCATCCTCCTGTCCGGGCTTGCGCATGCCAAACCCGGCAAATGCAACAGACCACGGATTGCGGATGCCCTGCCAGACGTTCTGCAGAAACGAACGCTGGGGAACTGGATCGTTGTGAAACTCTGACGGCTTGCGCTCCAGGAAGATGGGGTTGCCCAGGACAGCGCCCAGGCCTTTGGACACGCCGACCTCGTCCATGCCGGCTAGGATCTCCTCGATGCGGACGTTGCGTCCGTCGCGAGGGAGGTAGCCATGGTTTGCGAGGCAGTTGATGAGCGGGCAGGGACTTCGTAGGTCGTTGGGGCCGGAGGGAGCGTAGGTTCCCTTGGTGAGGGATGTTGACGACGCCATTGTGGTTGCTTGCTGCTTCTGCAGTTGCAGGGTCACGACGCCAAGAACATGACAGCGAGAGGCGGAGAAGGGATTATATAAAGGCACGAAATGTGAGTACTACGTAAGTTGAGGGGGAACAAGAGTCGCAATATGTTGTGACGCACACCTCCTCCCTCATCGACTGCTTCTCGACTCCCACAAGTGTCAGCCACCAAAAGCACAACTAATGCGATGGCTTCAGCAAGCCTCAGCCAGCCCCTTCTAAGTGGTGGCATTCCATTACGACCTATCTCAATTACAACGGTTTGAAGACACCTGTGCCGGAGCCTGTGGTGACCACAACAGCCCTTCCGTTTGGTGGCAGAACCTCAAGCTGACAGAGTGCAATAGATTGTGAAGTGGCTGCTACGCGACGCTGTCTCTCAGCGACCGACCTATGAAAAACCAGGCATTGTCAAGCAACCTACCAATAAATCACACGAATGCTGCACAAGACGCATGCTTAGCCCGGCTCAACTGGGAATAGAGGCTGTCCAGCCGCAGCTGAAAGGACGCCTCATGGTTCACCACCTGGGGAGCCACAATACCGAGAACCGAGTTGGACGAGATGAAGGGAACTTGCCATGGAAGTAGTTCGTGAAGGGATCCTCATTTGTCGTAAATTATTCTTTCGATTTCTTCGATCTCTTGGCCTTCCACCCCGCTGTCTTGGCTAGAATCTAGTTAGTGTCCCACCTTGGAACTGCTTCCTCTTCCGACTTTGTTCTGTAGTTTCACCTTCCACACAACTTCACTCCTCTTCCTGTCGTCGTTGGCTACTAGTAGGGTGCCTGACCATCTCTACATCACCGTCCTCATCGCCGATTCACGGTCTTTTGGCATTTGATGGCACAACCAATCTCAAACAACTAGACCCGCCTTGATCGGCTTCGATTCTGGGGCCGCCTATTGCAAGTCCAGCCCGCTTCCCAATATCAGAGCCAGGCATGCTTACGACGATCCACCAAGGTTTATCATTGGTGATAATGCAGGCCAAAAACTACGTGGTCGATGACAGAGTGCGAATTGAGATGGGAGTCGATCGATACTGTGCTTCACCTTCTTCTCTCGACGCAGGCTGCGAGACAGTTGGCTGGGTGTGTCGGATCTTCGGCACTAAGAAGGATGATTGCATCTCCATCTGCCCATCCTGTCACTACACATACCCAGCCGTTAACACGATAGTGAAACGATAGTGGACAACTCGACGGGTTGTTTTGGACCTGCTTCACAAGTACCGGTCGGGTATCTCTTAGCAGAAGCCTTCTGACAAGCCAACCTCGAGTTCGTTTCCGCCGAGAAAGCAGTGCTTTGCTATCCACATTGTCAAGCCCTCGCAATGGATAGTACTTTTGAGACTGCTCCTCATTCCTCCACCAAAACCGTCTCTCACACCCTGACGACCTGCAATGTTGACGCTCGTTTTACCGCCATCTCTTGACACTTGCATGCGTTGCTGATGAATTTTCTACTTTTGCAGCCGTTCAATGTCACATACTACCGGCGCGGGATCGGCAAGGTTGGTGGTTGCCCAGAGCTCAGGCTCCAGTGTTGTGGAATGAATATCACGCAGTGGATGAGTTGCTAGACGACTGACTGGTTCCATCTAGACACATGAGTTCTCAAGCCATACTTCCGACCAATATCCGAAATGGTCTGCGGCTATCTGGATGGTCACTGCTTTTCTTGAGTATATGAAAGGTTACAAGCGACGTAATATGGTCGACCAACAACCACGTTCACGGGCCGAAAGCGGAGTCTCGCCATACATGTTTCGCTGCTCGTGAGCCGGCATCGACAGCGGTGTTAGTCCACTACTAGTAAGGGTATGCGAATATCAAGGTACCTAATTTCCTACCTCGGTAGAAGTCTCGGTAATTCCGCTGTCTACAGATCGCAACCTCCGTACCGTATCACAGTACGTTGTAAAGAGGTTCTCGAGGTTATCCTCGGTGTGTCGTATTTTGTGGGGCAGAATACGGCTTGGAGGTCCCTGCCCCCTAAGGAGATAGACTAGTCCATATTTATTGAACTGGATCTTAGTAAGGGTATCTGAACTCAACGAAATATCGTTCGCTAAGCCGTAGGATGAGTTGTGGCCTTGTGTGTGTTGTCGTACTGGCTCTAAGCAAGGATCATTTCATTCTCATGGCAAGGAATATGGCTGCCTTTTGCCTGATGGTGCGACAAATGGTGACGGATAATCTCGGATCCGCTGCTTACCTTTCGTTGACGACCAACGCCCAGATCCTTCGTTACTCCTCCGTTTATTCAGCGCCTCCAAGTTCAACTCTTTCTCAGGATTAAGAAACGAAATACTCAAACACATCACGGCAACGCGATTCTCCTCTCTCGTTTCCTTCTCACATCTACTATGAGTCCTCGACTCCCCGACACCAACAGGGATCTCAACGACTATCGCCGTAGATTCACCTCCGCAGCAGCCTCATTTGTTCCACTTTTACTCCTTATCATGAACTTGCTTCAATATGTTCGGCAACAAGACGAGCTCGTACCTAGTTTTTTTCTCACAAATGCTACTTCTGCCTTGTTCTTGCTATACTGTCGCTATGCCGGCTATTGAGCCTCTCCATCTGCCTCTTGCTGCCTGCACTGTCATCGGTTCCAATTTCTATGTAGGTTCTCTCTTCACATATCTCATGATTGTTGGAACTGTATGGCTAATATCTATTCTTCTTTTGCGATAGAATCTTGCGACGAGTCTTGGTAAGTGATCCCTTGTGCCGGCTTGTTGTCTGGTTAGAAGACTAACCTTTCAGCGAGCATGATCAAGAACGCCGCCGACAATGAATCTTGTGGTCAATTCACTGGCAGAAGCGCCAACGGGAAGGTCAGATACAAGTACACGGTATGGAACTTACTTCAAAATGCCCTGATTACCCAAAACAGAAGCTGATGTACTATTTTAGAGCCAGGGCAGTGATTGCGACACCACAGTTGAGGAAAAGACTATTGCCGGCGCTCGTGAGAGGCACCTGAAGAAGAATAGTGATCCGCTGTGCAGCACTCAGTGCTTGGACCTCACGCATGGCGGCACGTGGAATGGCTATCTTCTCATCGGCCCTGCCGATAACTTTGACTCTGACGCATACTGCGGTCCCTCCATTGACTTCGACCGCTGCACTCATGGAGGAAAGTATGAGTTGGATGGCTAGGATGGCGATTGGCATAGTAGCCGGAGTAGCTTTCAAGTCAAGCAGAGAAAGGTCGACTTCAACATCGCCCCTGACACTGAGGTCGCTCTTGTACCCCGCGATAGGCTGCTGTTGAGTTTCAGGCATTATGGCCAAACAAAAAGGCAGAATCAGGCTGAATTCAACATTGCCTGGCTATTTTGGGTATCGTTGTGTTTGCCTAAAAGTTATCATGTATACAGTTAGATCTAGTTTCATTGATTGAATATGTAGCCGCATCTGTTGTCATCCCCCATGTTGGAGCTCACCTCACGTAGGCTAGTTCACGACGGACTCTACTGTATCTAGTGTGGCATGGATTTCTTCAACCGCAAAGTATAACAAAACTCCCGACAAGCCTTTAAAAAGGATTTTTTAGTAAGCTGCGTGATTCTCAAGATCATATGTAGGTAAGAAGCTTGCTGATCTACAAGACGCGTGAAGAAACGGCAACCTAACAACACGAAACACTCACGTATACAGCAACAATTTTGCTTGGTCTACTCTTCCAGCGTTACAGTAACTAACAGTAATTGATGGAGTGGACCCTCCGTTGCCACACTCTCAATAAGTATGAACATGAACGTGCCCGTGGAAGACGCGATGAAGGATTCGGACCAAGGAGCTATTCATGGAACATCAACAGTAGGAATACCCTGTCTCAGGAAGAAACCAAGCTCATCTACGCCAAAGTGATTAGGGAACAGGCCGTAAATCAAGATACGGTCGACCGAAAGAAAGCCGACCACGGTTCCGATACACTGAGGTGGCTCGTTGTGTAGTATTGAACCGTTGACCAGGATCACAGTCTAAGCACTGGACGAATTTCACCGTCTAAGTACATAGACTACCCGTTGCTGCGCGTTACCATTGCCAACGTACACGTGAAATAAGACCATGAAACGTCGATGTCTTCTTCCAACATACTGAACACCCAGTACTCGACCGTAAACGCCACTGAGGCCTGGGTTGGATCTTATGGCTAGTTGGCCTATGTCGCGGGCGGAGAACCCCCCATTAGACTACCTTAAGCCATTTATACCGACAGTATCTACTCGTGCACGTCATGTCTCGTTACAGTCGAAGTGTCTACATGCCGAAGTGTCTACACACAGGGGGTTACATCGGAGAGCTCTCTGTGACGCCAGCCCTGATCATGGCTGTTTCATCATCGTTCATGGCATTGAAGCCTACACTAGTGCATCTAGCTATGGGCGCTGCCTTCAGATAGGATAATGCAGCAGTCGCCTGTAGATAAAAAAGTAACACAGCGAAATTTAATTTTAACAAACCGTGCGATAAACGGGGAGCATCATACTTGAGAGAAATCTTGGGATGCAGAAAGGGAGGGGATGGGGGCGAAAGCTTGATCAAAGTTCAGGTCAGCAGTTTTGAGTCTTTGTCCGGCAAAGAGCACAGTCGTATTCTGGAGCACAGTCTCCCGCGATCAATTGTCTATGAAGTTCTTGCAGACATGCGATTGTTCGCTCAATCTGCAAAAGACAAGGATCATTTTGAGCCGTACAAGGTGCAGCGGCACCGACCTCTGGACACCGGTGAAGTCAACGCCGAGCCAGTTCGTGGAGCCGCAAGGTGTATCTCGCACGTTCAACAATATTCAAGGACGAGCAAAGTATTGGTCTTCAAGGCAGGAGATGAGTTGGTTCTATTTGTGAGCCCTTTCAGAGCCAACATGCAGGTACAGATCATCTCAGAGTACGTGGGCTCACAAATAGAACCAACTAATCTCCTGGCTTGAAGGTGAAAGCTTGGGGCGATGGTGGTGGCATGCTCAATGGTCGACTTACAGTTGCGGCCTGTATTTTCAGAAGAGCTCACTTCTGCAATTTCTGGCCGTTCCCAATGGGTCTTAGTCTGTATTCCTCTAGTGAGACCCAGAGGAGCTCTAGACATTTCCTAGTCTTAAGTGCTAGCGATATGGCTCAGCTGTGCAAGAGTCCTGGAGGTTCACCGTCTAAGCCAAAGGCGGTGAGGGAGTGGATGGCGGGGCTTGTCCGTGTTTTGGCGCTGGACCCTGATCCGAACTGGACTCGAGGAGTCGGAGGTTTCGTTATTTTGGCTTCATGCCAATGCCGTCGTGGATGGCTCGAACCGAGCATTATCCGGCAGTCTGCTTAGAGGGAGACTCATGAACAACAAACCCCTTCTCTCGCCAAGCCCGACGGCAAACCGCCTTCCATTCCAGAATCCCCTCCATAGGTAGACGCTAGACTGTACCGACGCCATGATCAAGTGATAGAATTAGGGCCTTTGTGGCTGCTCAGAGCACTGTCCACTAGGGGGACGATACCCCCCATGTCCCCTGAACGGCCCCCAATCGCCCTGTAGTGATCGGCCAACACGCCATGGATGCCCTGCGCATTTGCTCGTGCTTTTGGCTCGTGGGAAACTCGTGCTGGGGTGGAGAGGTCCCTTGCCGGGATGGGCAGCGTTGGGCATGTGGTCAAGGTCCCTCCGTTTGACTCAATTCCATGTGCCTGACTCGACTTTTGGCTTGGAATTTCTTTGTCCATTGCCTCGTGCCTTGGCGCTAACATGACAGGCTGATGTTGCTACGTACGTAGGTACCTTATTGCAGCCGCATTCCGCTGCCTCTGGTGTCGCGACGTACTGTAGATGCCGTCAGCCGCGTCTGTCCCCCATCCCGTTCCCATCAGTAGTAAGCCTGCATCATCATCATCATCATCCGAAACCATCTCGTTGGTCGCAGTGTCTTAGCAGAAAGTGCCATATCCAGGCCTTCACCTGTAATCTCAGCCATTTGACAGCGATCTAGTCCCCCGCAAGAACCATCCAAACCCGCGCTGGCCATAGTAAAAATAAATAAAAAGTCCGTGTGTTTTGTGTGCGCGTGCGTATGTATGTATGCTCAGTTCCTCCGTCCCGCCTCCGGTTCTTTTCTGTCTCCAACCTTCTTCCGCCGACTGAGCCAGAGTGAATTGCGTCCCCACACAAACCCGCCCGCAGCCCTACTCGGCCCCAATCACAATCGCCATCTCCCATCTCTTGAGCCCCTGGCCTTGGCCATTTTTTTTTTTTGCCTTGCCTTTTGCTCTGCACACACTCGCACAACGAACGGCACTAGCCACTCAGTCCCCGACTACAACTTTTTGGGCCTCTGGCAACGTCCGTCAGGACCTGATATTTCCCCGTCCAAGAAAACAAACTCCAACACCAACAAAACCCACCTGCGGCTTTCGAAGGAACCCCGGACCTCGAGACCGCTACCAATACCCCCGTGGCCCGGCCTGGAAACTGTGGACTCAGCTGGACTTCTTTTTTTTCCCCTCTCATTCTCGGGGTGTTCTTGGGTCGTCGATAGATGCCCCGCCATCCGCCGCTCGCAATCCTGATCCAGACTTGAACAGATCCTGATTTCCGCCTCTTTCGTCAGCCTCTCTCTCCTCCGTGCTCCCTCACCCCATCGCCCTCGGCCTCGACGTCGAATCCTTCTATATACCCTCCTCAACCATGGACGCCGCCGCTGTGAGGTCCTTGCTCGCCGCTAGCTTGGACCCTGAGGCCGACAACCGAAGACGTGCTGAGCTTCAGCTTAAACAGGTGCGTCTTTGCGTCCCGCGTTTGCGGCCCTGCATCGAGCGACGGGCTTGTGTTTCGATCCTCGATACCGTGCCGGCCGCATTGTCCCCAGCAACAGAGACAGTGGCCCCTCCACCGATGCCCCGATGCTCTGTGCTTGCTCTGCGTCCTCCGCTTTGCAGCTTGCCACTTGTTGCGCCGCTTCCGATCCTTGTACAGGACCTATCAAACTGACGTGTACTGCTTCATTGTTTAGATTGAGGAACAGCCTGGTTTCTTGGAATGTCTGCTTGATATTCTGCAGGCTGAGCAGGAAGCGAGTGTCCGCCTCTCGAGTATGTTTCTGCGCATCTCCGCCCTTCCCATTCCACACTGCTGCTCCCTTCCGGCTCGCTTGTTTGCTCTATTCTGACTTCATATCTTCCTCCAGCCGTCATCTACGTCAAGAACCGCGTCAATCGTTCATGGTACAACAATGAGGGATACAACCCCGACCCCCCCGCTGCCCTGATCCCCGAAGAGGAGAAGGCTCGTGTGCGAGACCGCCTTCTGCCCATCCTCGCTGCCTCCGAGGGCCTCGTCCGCCAACAGCTCATCCCCGTGCTCCAGCGAATCCTGCAATATGATTTCCCTGCCCGCTGGCCGCGGTTCATGGACTTCACCCTCGAGCTCCTCAACACGAATAACCCCGGCTCTGTTCTAGCTGGCCTGCAGTGTCTGCTTGCCATCTGCCGCGCCTTCCGATACAAGTCCACCGATAGCGACGACAGGCAGCATTTCGATAAGATCGTAGAGGCTAGCTTTCCCCGTCTGCTGGCCATCTGCAATGAGTTGGTCAGCCAGGAGAGTGACGAGGCAGGCGAGATGCTTCACCTGGCATTGAAGGCTTACAAGCATGCGACTTGGGTGCGCATTTTCCCTTATACGGCCCTGTATGATATCCAAGAGCATAAACTGACCGCCCATGACCACAGTTGGAGCTTTCCCCCTTCCTGCGACAGCGCGAAGTCAACATTGCCTGGTGCACCGTTTTCCTCCACACCGTCTCCAAGACCTGCCCCGCCAATGCCATGCAGGGCGATCAGCACGATCGCGAGAAGCACCACTGGTGGAAGGCCAAGAAGTGGGCTTACTTCAACCTGAACCGCCTCTTCATCCGGTAGGATCCCGCTTGTTCGCTGCTAATTTGTGGCAAACCCATCTAATATCTTTCTTCTCACAGTCACGGTAACCCCCAGAGCCCTGGTAAGGGCGAAGATGCCGCCCAATTTGCAAAGGACTTTACCGCCAACATCGCGCCCGAAATCCTGAAGCACTACCTTCAGGAAATCGAGAAGTGGGTCGCCAAAACCAGCTGGCTCAGCCGACCTTGCCTCTCCTACACTCTTGTCTTCCTCGACGAGTCGGTACGACCAAAGGAGATGTGGACGCACCTCAAGGCCCATCTGACCAACCTCGTCACCCATTTCGTCTTCCCTGTCCTCTGTCTCACCGAGGAGGATGTCGAGCAGTTCGAGGAGGAGCCCGACGAGTACCTCCACCGAAAGCTCAACTACTTTGAGGAGGCCTCTGCTCCTGATGTTGCTGCCACCAACTTCCTCGTCAACCTCACCAAGAACCGTCGCAAGGAGACTTTCGAGATTCTCAAGTTCGTTAACGCCGTCGTCAACGAGTACGAGCAAGCTCCCGATGACAAGAAGAACCATATCGCCAAGGAGGGTGCCCTGCGCATGATCGCCACTCTGGCCCCCGTCATTCTGGGCAAGAAGAGCCCTATCGCTGATCAGGTCGAATACTTCATCGTCCGATACGTCTTCCCCGATTTTACCAGCCCTCAAGGTTACCTCCGTGCTCGTGCCTGCGACACCATCGAGAAGTTCGAGCAGCTCAACTTCCAGGACCAGAACAACCTCCTTACCATCTACCGACACATCCTGGACTGCATGGCCGACCCTGCCCTGCCCGTTCGTGTTACCGCAGCCCTCGCTCTCCAACCCCTTATTCGACACGATATTATCCGAACGAGCATGCAGCAGAGCATTCCCACCATCATGCAGCAGCTGCTCAAGCTCGCCAACGAGGCGGATATCGATGCTCTCGCCAACGTCATGGAGGATTTCGTCGAGGTCTTCGCCGCCGAGCTTACCCCCTTCGCCGTTGCCCTCAGCGAGCAGCTGCGCGATACTTACATGAGGATTGTTCGCGAGCTCCTCGAGAAGGAGAGCAAGGTTGGCGACGATGGTGAACTTTACAACGAGTACGACGACAAGAGCATTACTGCTCTCGGTGTCTTGCAGACCATCGGTACCTTGATTCTTACTCTGGAGAGCACCCCTGACGTTCTGCTTCACATCGAGGCTGTTCTCATGCCCGTCATCAAGGTGACTCTGGAGAACAAGCTTTACGGTATGTTTCTGGTAACGTGGGTTTCTCAGTCGATACATTGACTAACTTGTCTAGATCTTTACAACGAGATCTTCGAGATCATCGACAGCTGCACCTTTGCTGCCAAGTCGATTTCACCCACCATGTGGCAGGCTTTTGAGCTGATTCACACCACTTTCAAGGCTGGTGCCGAGTACTACCTGGAGGATATGCTCCCCGCGCTCGACAACTTTGTCCAATTTGGTGCTCCTCAGCTGGCCCAGAAGCCTGAGTACACTCAGGCCCTTTACTCCATGGTCGCCGATATGTTTACGGATAGCATCCAGGGCGGCGTAGAGAGGATATGCGCCTGTAAGCTTGCCGAGGCTATGATGCTCAGCCTTCGCGGACAGATTGACACCTGCGTCGAGGGCTTTATCAACATGGCCATGAACATTCTGGCTTCTCAGGATGTCAAGGTCAAGAGCTACCGCATTCACCTTATGGAGATGGTCATCAACTCCATCCACTACAACCCTCTCCTGACTCTTCAGGTTCTTGAGAACAAGGGCTGGACGAACCGATTCTTCAGCCTCTGGTTCGGCAGCATGACCTCGTTCACTCGCGTCCACGACAAGAAGCTGTGCATCGTGTCCATCTCGGCACTCCTTAGCCTTAACCACGAGCAGGTCCCGTCTAGCGTGTCGGTTGGCTGGCCGCGGTTGCTGCAGGGTATCACTGAGCTGTTCCGCACCCTGCCTTCTGCTCAGAAGAGTGAGTCTACTGTGCACCATTTCTTTCGAAAGTGGCAAAAACTAACAGTTTGCAGACCGTGATGAGGCTCTCCGCGATGATTTCCATCTTGAGTCTAGCTATGACTATGGTGAGGATGATGAGTGGGATGATGACGAGGCCAACTGGAATGTCGAGGAGGAGAGCGCTACCGAGGAGCCGGCCGAGGCCAAGGATGAGAGCACTGCGTATCTCAACTTCCTGAATGAGGAGGTAAGCTTATCATTAACTATTGCGAGATTAGATCGATCACTGACACGGAACCTGCAGGCTCAGAAGTTTAGCCGCGCCATCGATGACGGGGAGGAGGACGATGACCTCGGCGAGGATAGCGTTCTGCTCGAGTCCCCTCTCGACAAGATCGAGCCTTATCAGCTCTTCCGTGACACGTTGATGAGTGAGTCATCCAAGTATTCGCAGTCCAATAGCCACTGACCGTCCGTTCCAGAGATGCAACAAGAGCAGCCACAGTTCTACGCGAGCTTGGCGGGACACCTCACAGCTGACGATCAGAGCGTAATCCAAAACGTCATGGTCAAGGCTGATGAGGTTGCTGCCCAGCAGGCTCAACAGGCCCAGCAGGCGCAGATTCTCGCTCAGCAGCAGGCTGCTGCCATGGCAGCCAACGCTGGTGCCCCCAACGGCGGTGCCAGCTAAAGTGGCGGCATAATGTTATCAAGGACAAGAAAAGAAAAATGAGAGTTGTTGGAGTTGTTTTACCCCCTTTTATTTATATCCCCTTCCTCTTTCACATTTTGGGCAGGAGTCAAGATTCCCCGGGGACGAGAGAGACGTGTGCCGAGCCCGAAACACAAAACAAAGAGATTTAGAGCGTGCAAACAACGATGAACCCACCTGCTGGAGATGCCTTCAAAAGAGTGCCGTGGGTATGATTGATGTGGAGAGGAGAGAGGGGATGGTCCGTTGGGACAGGCGAATTGGGTTAATGAAGAAATGAAAGAGTGTTCAAAGGCATTCTCATCAGCGGAGGAATAAGCACCAAGGGGGAGTTGTGTATGGCGATGGTGGAGGGGTTGATGAGGCTTAAGCAGAGTAGTCTGAGAAGGTAAATCAATATCAAGAAATGTAAAATTTACTTGTAGTATTTGTTGAAGGTGACTCGTTGCTCGAATGCCCGGCCGTTTCGATGTGGTCGACGCTGCGGAGGATGGGGTATTGGTCCCGCACAGGAACGCCGTTCAGTCGGTCGGCGTATACTTGGAACCTCAAGCTGGAATGCTTTTACTAACCACGATGTATTCTTCGTATCCTGCTAGCATAGTCCTTCCCGCGAGCTCAAGTCAAGGTAGTCAAACAAGGGAGTCAGTCTTCTTGTATCGAAAAGCTCTTGCGATAGCAGGGTCTCTGGTTACAATACCTAGCATTTTAGTAGTTTCAAGTACTAACCATAAGTCAACCTTTGTCTTTATTCTATATGCTTTAAAACGACCTGTATATGATACCTGGGGTCAGGACTAAAACTTAGGATTAGGTAGTCTAGATAGGAGAGCGGGCTGGGTTAAGGCTCACGTTTAGGCACTGTCTCGAAGCTGAGGTTGCCAAGATCTTCCTGCCATCGTGATAGCCACCACCGCTATCATCCATCGCCACAATGGCTAGGATCAGCGGAGTTTTTGGTACGCGATTTGCCAAAATAGATGAAGTGCATTAGGTATGTTTGTGATAAGGTTGCATATGTTTCGGATGTTTGCTGTCTAGAAGTGGCAACATTCAGCAAGGAGGCTCCCAGCAACGATGGCGTCCAGCCCCTACATATTTCGACAAGCACCTTTCTTTTTGTAGTCCAGCATCACGAATTGGAGCTTAATTCAACTCACGCGACAAGGCAGCCATTCGATATTCCGAGTGGCAAGTGTCTGGAAAGCGGAATGTTTACCTGGGGAGCTCAAGGCTGCCTTGGGCTCACTCTTATTCAAGCGGGTATTGTGCCCAGTCCTTGCTTGCTGGACATGAACTCTTTCTTCTCTGTTGCAGTTTCTCATTGCGATTTTGTCCGTAGAAATCGACTGAAAATGCATTGTCTTCTTTTCCAGCTCTTTCTTCTACTTCTCGCCGCTGTCAATGTCCGCTCCGACACGCGATTCCTGGAGCCGCCTGACTTTGGACTCAACCGCAAGTACCGCAATAACTCAGTCTACGAGCTCGGGGAAAACATGGACATAGTCTCGGAGACTGAATCCGGCTTGGTTACTATTCACGTGATCCAGCAGGACGTTAACATTAATAACAGATATTACACTGCCCTTGTTGTTCGTGAGTACATCCTCTTCGGGTCCGATAAGTATGGCCTAGTAGCTAACAGCAGTTTGATGCAGCCAACGAAACGTCAAAGCAGTACAGGTGGACAGTCAGCTATGATGATTTCACTGACGGACACGGCCCAACGCTGAGCAATGTGTATTTCTTCCAAATGATCGACGACTCCCCGGGTGGCGGTTCAGTCAATTCCCACTACTTCAACATCACTGAGCCGGAGAGCTCGAGCTCAGCATCAGAGTCAGCCAGCGCCACAGAGTCGACTGCGCACAATGCTACAGCGACAGCGAGTGACCCAGATGTGGACGACGCGGGGAGCAAAGATGAGGGTCTCTCAGACGGCACCATCGCTGGTATCGCCGTTGGACGCCGTTGGAGCTGGCTTCGGAAGTCTGTTGCTTCTTGGTGGGCTCGGCTTCCTGCTGTGGAAACGTCTAAGAGGAGGAAGCAATAAGGATGCTGAAGTTCGTCCACCGCCAGATGATGATGACAAGGGGGTAATGAGTGGTACGGGAACCCCGATCTATCCGCATCAGCAACAGTATCAGCAGCAACCTATCCACGAGGTACCAAGCTGAGACATTGAGGGAGAGTCATAAACATTGTAACCTGAATTCGTACTCATTGATAACTTGTTCAATCTCATAGCAGCTTCACTTTCGAAAGCGTCGCCTGGAGCAGCATCCCATTTTCATTAGTTAGGTTGTCTAAAGCTTAGACTAGCATTTGTTGCACTATCTTCTTCAGCCGCACCGGCAAGCTGCTCAGCAGCTGTAGCTAGAGCCGTCCGAACGAGTCAATTGAGATACTCTCGACTCTCGATCCCCTCGAGCTGCTTGTCTTTGGGGCAAACAAACATCCGGCGTTGTTGCGGCTGGCTTCATTGCAATGGCGTACGTGGTGGTGTGGGAACTGTTGAGACGCTCGATACCCTGGCCGAACCAGACGGTACGCCAAAACTGTTTGATATGTGGCGACAGTTGGGCATGTTGCGCACCAAACTCTTTGCAGTGAAGGATCGCAGGCCACGTCCCAGAGTCATCATGGTGGATGTTTGAGAACAATCTCCAGACATCACCCGGGCCATCCACGTCGCCCACTCGGTCACGCTCAATCGCACGGCACAGGCCATACCATTCTTGTTCCCGCCCCTCGGCCATTATGTAGGTGGCAGTTTCTGGTGCGGGAAACGGTCGGAACTTGAAGAGGAGGACACCGCAATGTTCGTGATCTCCGCATTTCCACGTCTGGGATAGTTTTCGTGCAGCTTCTGCGCTGCCTCGTAGGTCGCCGATGACTTCGGCTCTCCAGGCAGCCCAAACGAAGCACCTTAAAGGACTAAAGCCAGTCCAGGCAACTGGCAAGCAGTCGATAGCAGGGACAGCTTGGTTTGGATTAACACGGCCAGACAGACAGCGAAATCGTGATGCAGATCGCGACGCTTGTCCAATAGTAAAACTAGGGTTCAAGCCTGCCCCAGTCAGGTGATACGCAGTCCCATGGTAGACAGGAAGCGATCTGGAACTTGCTGGGTCCCATGCTCCGCCTCCCAGGAGCCTGGGGTTTGCCTCAGCTTCCATCTCCTGTGTCGTGGAATTCCTGGCCCATGCCTGCCAAGGATTACTCCCCTCCAGGGAGACTTGGACAATGGGGCAGGGGGGTTGAGCAGTGTAAGAAGGGTCGCCTGCCAGCTCAGGCTGTGCAAGGTGCGTCGGCGAATCTGGAGCTAGACGCGTGAGAGAAGTGCTGCTAGGGGCCGGCAGCGCAGTGCTGGGCACCTGACTGTTTACATGCTGGGTTCCCGAGTTCTGCTGCTCGATAGTCGTTTCGGAATGGAACGCAATGACATGGACGATCTCGGCGATCCATGTACCAGTGTTTTTCTCGCGCATGAACAAGCTAGATATTCCTTCTTCCGGGAACGGAATATCTTGGCACTCTTGGTCGAAAGCCTCAGCACGATGAAGAAGCGCATTCTGGTAACCGTCGGAAAAGATGTTGCTGGTAATCGTGCAAAAGTGATGGATGCCCTGTGGCGGCTGGTTGATCGATGGATCCTCCAGGTGGGAATAGAGGGCGCCCAATATGGCATCAGCGAGGCCGTAGTTCCCAGCTATCATCTTAGAGATGCTCATTCTTGGCTCTGGCGCGAAGAATTGAGCAGCATGTTGGGCTGCCAGCCTGAACTTGGTATCATCGTCCATCTTTGCAATGCTTGAAATGGGACTCGTGCTCGGTGGTGGAGATACGTGACCCGAGACGCTATTTGACCTGTAGAAAGTATTCCTAGATTTGGTTTAGACACGTGGACTTCTCAAAGGGTCAGGGTCACTAACTTTGGCTTTGCCGAAACAACCTAAGCCTAAGGCTTAGCCTTAGCAACAAGGTGCTCCTGTCACGGGTGATACGTGCCGTAATGGGACGCGAAGTGTATATTGATACCAGGCCACTAGGCTACCAAGGTAGACTAGGTACAGAAATGAAGAAGGTGAAGTGTGTGATGAAGTGTGTGAAGAATTTGATGAAGAATGAAGAAGGTGGAAAAGAAGTAGGAAAGAAGAGAGGAGAGGAGGGCAAAGAAGGCGGAAGAAAGGTGATTTAAAACCTGCGTGGAAGTGCGTGGCAGTAGTGACGAATCACTGCCAATCCGAGCCTGCAGTAAGTTAACCCTCTGTATGCAGATTTATTACACTTCAGGTGACGCAGAGGACCCCGTTTGTGATTAAACAAATAGTCTAATTCGGAACTTGGATCTATCTCGTTAGCGGCGGAGATGTAGGGTCGAACTGTCTTCTTCAGCCGCATCGCCAAAGCTGCACAGCAGCAGCTGCAGCCAGAGCCGTCCGAACGAGTCCATCCAGACACTCTCGACTCTCGATCCCCACGCTGATGCGAACTAGATGCTCGCCCACTCCGAACTTGGCCGCCCATTCAAGTTCCGAGTAATGTGCAAATAATGTATAGGCACAGCAGAGGGTGAAATTTGTACCCAGGCTTGGACCTTTTGCCACGTCTAGGGCGTCGTGAAACGCAACAGCGGCTTCTGGCTTCTTGAAACTGATCGAGAGCAAGTATCCGTATCCTTTTCCAGGTCGTTTGTATTGCTCGTATATATCCTGTGTTGGGTTTCCCTTTGGGTAATACACCTGCGCCACTGAAGGATGCTGCCGGAGTGTGTCTGCGATGTGTTCTGCGTTACGGCTCGCGGCAACAACTCGTTCCTCGAAATCGACGCTGTTCTCCTCCATCACCAGTTTGTCCAGGCAAAAGTATGTATCAGCGAAATTGCCGTGTAGGATCTCTTGCAAAGGCTCGTAGAATCTGGACCGGGGGTTCAGCGCTACACTTCCCCCCATGACGTTGCAGCCGCCGCTGAACATCTTGGTCAGGCTTGTGCAGACGACGTCACAAGATGAGACCAAGCTGACGTTGACAGAGGTCGCAACTGTGTCGTCAACGACGAACACAAAGTTGTAGTCGTTGGCCAGTTTGTAGAGTCGATCCAGGTCGACAGAGCCGAGGAGAGGGTTTCCTGGGAACTCTGTGTACAAGGCGTCAAGCTTCATCCCCCCTGCCAAGTCTGCCTCGAGCTGATCTAGATCTTTTGGCGTTGCGTGCCCGTATAGTTTGCAGTCGATGCCCCGGATTTTGGTGAGGACCTTGAAAGTGTCCACGTATAGAAATCTGGAGGTGGTGTCGTGAGTCTTAGCTAGTCCTACCGATGACATGATCCTCGGTTGACTCACCCAAAAACCGCGATTCGAAAGTCTTTCTGACGAGACGATCGAAGGTGTTGAATAGCATCAGCGCTATGGTTTATAGCTGACATACCAGTCGGGTAAAGAAAGACTGCATCGGATTTCACTTTGTTGGTGTCCGTACTCAGTAGGTTGGCGATGCGCTTTTGCAGAACGACATTGGAGTTTTCGGCCTGCTTTGTCGGTAGCGTTTTGACAGTGTTGCTGTTGCGTCTGTTCAGAAAGGGCGCTTGCTCAAGCCAGTACGTTGCTCGTCTGCTCGAAATGCCAGAACCTGTGTGCTGCCAGTACGCCTTTGCCTCGACGGCTAGATCTTCTGGGTAGATAACAAGATAAAGAGCTTCGGATGGGTTTTGAGATGGGGTTGAGTCATTTGCTTCGGGCGTACTTATGCGACCCTCGAAGGTGATGCCCAGAATGAAACAAGATTCTTTGTTTCGTTGTTCTAGCCAGCTTCTACAGGGTTCCGCATGAAGATGAGCTGAGAAGACGAGTGATGAGCGTTCTGGTGATGCTAGCAGTGATTCCAAGCCAATCGGATCGGTTGTTGGAGTTATCCGTGGTACTGTCCACTCAAGGATCCGTTCAGACAATTCGCGCACAACAAGAGGAACAAAGAATCGGGGATAACCAGTCTTGAGCTGTGCTAGCAAGTCGGGTTCGCGTTGAGCCCAAGCTAGAGTGTCCTGCCATGTCGGAAGGTATACGCTGACGGCCTCCTTTGTGTTAGTTGCGAGGAAGTTGGAGATATAGATCTAGCTTACATGTGTATCTCCAGGCGGCAGTGGACTCCCGAGTTCAGCCTTCATTGCTTAACTTTCTGGAAGTTGGTGGTCTGTACCTCCTACAGAGCTAGAAATGTTGATGGATTCTACAATGTTAGTATGTTTCAGCTTTGACAGGATATGTTGATCGCAGAGTATGGCCGACGACGACCGTAGGCGATACATCTTGCGCTTCGGTCACGGAGGCTTTCTCGTATTTATACATCAAGGCATTTGTGTCTGACCTTGGTCGTCACAGCAATCCTGCTATTGGCGTTCCACGACATCACTGCTCGCCTGTGACGCGCTGAATGGGTCTTTGGCAGATCATTCCACGGGAGACTGAGACATGCGTTGATCAGCCAGCCACTGGCAATGATCTAATTTGAGTCAATGATGTGTTTCTTTAGAAGGTCTTACAAGCTCGAAATACGACCTCTACTACTCAGGGAACAGCGCGTTGGCAACAATTAAAGCATCTGTTTCGTCTAGGGTAGCACGGTATGTGTTGGTTATGAAGCCGTGATCCCCAATCCATGCTAATGCTATCTAATGCAAATGCGGGACAGATTGGCAGGGGTATCTTCTGAAGCTCCGAGCCAATCAGAGACTCAAGATTCTCCAGCTTGGGGCAACAAGATTCGGCGCTCCCCGCTCAACGGCGGCTCCCGTGCGTAACCCGGATTCGGAGTCAACCCCAAGGGGAGTCGTCCAGGAGGCATGACCCCCTCAGTCCGAGCACGAAACTACGGACTCTTTTTCTTCTCTACAACACTGTTTCTTTCATTTCCATAGAGAGACACTATCACGAGATACTTCAGCGTTTACTTTACCCAGGCCTCGAGCAACCGCAGCCATGACGACCCGTTATCGCGTCGAGTGTAAGCAAACATCCCCCCCCACCTTATCCGGGTGCGCAACCTCTCATGGTTACACAAGCGACTGACCATCTCCTCTAGATGCCCTCAAGACGCACCGAAGAGACCAGTTTATCGGTATGAAGCCTTTTGTTTCTTTTCAAGGGAACCTACTCAGACAACAACACCATGCCATGCTTCTCTCCGTCTCATCATACAATCAGCATGTTGTTACGTGCCTTGGCCAAACCCCACCGTCACCCACTCACATGTGCCACCCTCAATTCCAACATCACCGCTTCGTCTTCCAGACTCAAGAAGCTGACTTTGCATCGCAGAATGGGTCAAAGGTCTTCTCGCCGTTCCCTTTGTCCTCTACTCACAGCCCACTGGCGTCTTTGGCGATGGCCCCAGCGTCACCCAGATGGCCGAGGAGGCTCACCGCCGTTACGCAGAGATTATGCGTGATGTCGAGCTCATGATTGACGATCACAGTAAGATCCCCAAATCTCGCCTCTCATTCTCGGAAAATAGATCTGACCCGATAATAGTCGCCCGTCAACAGGACCACAACAGGTTACCCTCTAAGCTGAGGATGCTGATACCCACCGCTGGACCCTTCTTCACACGCCTACCCCTCGAAGCAGCCTTCAAGTACCAAGACAGGAAGCGATACATTTCTTCGCGGAGATTTGTCGCTCCCTCCTTCAACGATGTCCGACAGGTTCTCAACTCGGCCCAGGTCATGGCCGTCACCAACGGCGCGCTCCAGCTTGCCACGTTCGATGGTGACGTGACGCTCTACGATGATGGCTGCAGTCTTGAGCCTTCAAGCCCCGTCATTGCCCCCCTTCTCGGTGAGACAAGCTGACGGTAATGTCTGAGAGCGCTTCTGACACTCCACTAGACCTCCTCCGTAAGAACATCAAGATTGGCATCGTCACAGCCGCAGGCTACACCGCTGCTGAGCGCTACTACGAGCGCCTCCACGGCCTGCTCGACGCCATCGCCGAGTCAACCGATCTGGACCCCATCCAGAAGCAGAACATCATCATCATGGGAGGAGAAGCCAACTACCTCTTCGAATTCTCGCCTTCATCCCCGCACCGGCTCGCGCCTGTTCCCCGCGAGCAGTGGCTCACGCCCGAGATGGCTTCATGGTCCGAGTCCGGCATCACGAACCTCCTCGACGTGGCCGAGTCTGCCCTGCGCGACTGCGTCAAGAGCATGAACCTGCCCGCCCTCATCATGCGCAAGGACCGCGCCGTCGGCATCATCCCCAAGACCCCGGAATCCCGCATCGCCCGCGAGAGCCTAGAGGAGACCGTCCTCGTCGTCCAGCGAATCCTCGAGCTCAGCAGCCTCGGCTCCATGGAAGAGCGTCCGGCCAAGCAGCGGACGTCCTCCTCGTCGCCGCCGCTGCCGCCTTCAGTGTCCGGCCAGTCGCGCCGCGTTCCGTTCTGCGCGTTCAACGGAGGTCGCGATGTCTTTGTCGACATTGGCGACAAGAGCTGGGGCGTCACCGTCTGCCAGCAGTGGTTCGGCAATAAGGAGAACGGCGGCGCGATCCGTGGCGAGAACACGCTACATGTGGGCGATCAGTTCTTGAGCGCGGGATCCAACGACTTCAAGGCGCGGAGCGTTGGTACGACGGCGTGGATTGCTAGCCCGGCTGAGACGGTGGAGTTGTTGGATGAGCTGGCTGATCTGATGCAGAAGAGGTTATCTTGAGTGTATGATTTGAATATATATACCATTTTCTTTTTTAGAAGTAATCTTATGAACAATCTCAGCAACTATTGCCAGCGTAGGCTTAGGGAACTGCCACACACAGATGAAAGTCTCCGCGATGACATCTTGCGTCGTGGCAGACCATGTCGTTGTCACCTCTTTTCTCTGGGATTTATGTTCATAGGGCATGCTCTATCTCCTGCCAGGCCTGTAACATGTGGAAGGCATCCTCGTCTCCGCTGCTTTTTGCTCATGATAGCGGCGTCAAGCCGTTGCTCTCCTCCGAGTTGACATCTATGCCTTCGGTCGCTAGCAGTTGTTTTACTATACCCGCATACCCCCCCTTAGCAGCCCATGATAGCGGCGTCTGGCCGTTGCTATCCTTCGAGTTGGCATCTATGCCTTCGGTCGCTAGCAGTTATGCCACTATACCCTCGCGCCCCCTTGCAGCAGCATATAATAGCGGCATCCTGCCGGCTTTATCCTTCGAGTTGATATCTATGCCTTCGGTCCCTAGTAGTTGTGTTACTATATCCTCATACTATGCCTCAGTAGCATATGATAGCGGCGTCCTGCCGGTTTTATCCTCCGAGTTAATATCTATGCCTTCGGTCGCTAGTAGTTGTGCCACTATACCCTCGCGCCCCGTCGCAGCAGCATATGATAGCGGCGTCCGGCCGTTGCTATCCTTCGAGTTGATATCTATGCCTTCGGTCGCTAGCAGTTGTTTTACTATACCCTTATATCCCCCCTTAGCAGCCTATGATAGCGGCGTCTGGCCGCTATTATCCTTCGAGTTAATATCTATGCCTTCGGTCGCTAGTAGTTGTGCCACTATACCCTCGTGCCCCTTTACAGCAGCCCATGATAGCGGCGTCTGGTCGTTGCTATCCTTCGAGTTGGCATCTATGCCTTCGGTCGCTAGCAGTTGTGCCACTATACCCTCGTGCCCCCTTGCAGCAGCATATAATAGCGGCATCCTGCCGGCTTTATCCTTCGAGTTGGCATTTATGCCTTCGGTTGCTAGTAATTGTGCCACTATACCCTCGTCCCCCCACCTAGCAGCATCTAATAGCGGCGTGTTGCCGGCGTTATCCTTCGAGTTAATATCTATGCCTTCGGTCGCTAGCAGTTGTGCCACTATACCCTCGCGCCCCCACCTAGTAGCATATACTAGCGGCGTCTTGCCGGCGTTATCCTTCGAGTTAATATCTATGCCTTCGGTCCCTAGTAGTTGTGTTACTATATCCTCATACCCTGCCTCAGCAGCCCATGATAGCGGCGTCCGGCCATTGTCGTCGCTCAAATTGGGAACTCTTCCGCCCAACGTAATCAAGAGTCTAACGAGCGGCGTGTGCCCCCTTTGCAAAGCCCATCGCAGCGGCGACTGGCCCTTAGGAACCATAAAATCTTTCCCATATTCCAGCAGCGCGGAGATGTCGTCTTCTTGGGCAACGCTTGTCTCTTGTTGCAAGAGTGCTTTGACCGCATCTCGATGGCTATTAGCCAAGGCAGCGAAAAGAGGATATCGATACCGTTCTCCCTGTATATCGATCCTCGGATCGAGGCGAAGGGCCGACCTAATGAGGTTTGTCAAGTTGTTCTCTGCAAAGATGTACACAAGACTTGCAGTCGACGTGTGCCGGCGTATTTCATATTTCTCAAAAAGATTATCAAGATTAATCCAGTCTTTGAGATCGAAATCTTTCAGGAAGTTGTCCTGTGGAAACTTGCTTCCAGCACTGTCGGCATGATAGAGAACATGGCGGGTTGCGTATTCTAGAAATGGAAACTTGTCTGACACGGCGCCTCGTAGATCCTTTGCCAAACCAGAGGATGCCTTTGGAAGTGGTGTGTCAGAGGGTACTTGGCCTGTGATGTCGAGCTTAATGTAGATATGGCAACATTGCTTTAGTTGGTCATGACCCAGGCTCTCGAAGTTCTCGTCGTCAAGCCCCAGCTCGCGCCGCAGACCGCGTAGGCCGTTGTCTTTCAAGAGAAAATCTCGAACGGACTCGTGAATGAACTGAACCGTGTGCGTTTTAGGTTTGGTTATCTCGGCCAGGCCTTTAGAAGAGCTCAGAATGAACTTCTTCATGTCGGGAACGGTGGTTTCCTCTGGATCCCATTCGGCCAGATCATTTGGTTGCAGTCCAGAAATGAGTGCAAAGTAGAGCTCTTCCCACTTCAACGGTCGCTTAGCATAGAGAATCCACTCGATGGACAGGAGTAAGTTCTCCGGCTGCTCGTTGTCCCTTCTCAAAATATCCCTGAATAGCTCGCTCAACTGGGTTGGGATTTCCCGAAGCCTCCTCTTCCGACTGGCAAGGGTACTGGCCCTCCCAAATTCTGCGTTCAGCATCTGAATAACCAGCTTGACCCAGAGAAAAACTCCATTTGCCTTATCACGTATCTCATTTCTTAGCTCTTCAGTTTGAGCCGTCTTGCTACCCTTTGCGAGCTTTAACTTGCTGTATATGTAGGCTTCGAGATCGTGCTTGTGGCCAGGCTGGTGTTCCAGAATAAATTCTTGACCAACTGCTGTGTCAATGAATGGATAATGTCGACTGGAAAAACATATGTAAAGCGATGATCCTTCTGAAACGGCGGTTTTTCCAAGAGTTTGAAAATCCTCAACCATTTCGTAAACCTCTTGCCGGTCACATTCGTCGAGGGCATCGACAAAGCAGAGTAGGCGTTGCTGGCCAAGTTTGGCGATTGCAAGAGAGAAGAGTGACCGAAGAACTTCCGTTTCCCACGTGGGACAATCGCTGTGACTTAGAGGAATGAGGTCCGGATCATCGAGAACTTCTTGAAGCTTCGGGACTTTCCTTAATAGCTCCCATAGCAAGGAGCGATACATCCCCGCGATCGACTTCTCCAGCTCTTCTCCTCTCGCATCGAAGAAGAACGAAACAACAACCGTGTCTCCCATAGTTTGTTTAGCATGCGAATACGCGAACTTCATAATTGTCGACTTTCCGACACCCGGATTCCCCTTGATCCACAAGAACCCATGGTGTTTGGCGAGTCTTGCGGGGTCCAGCCAATTCTGATACACCGGAGCTTCAAGCAGCCATCTGCACGTTTTGTCATGAGCAGCTTTCAGACCCATACGGCGGGCATGAATTTGCGTGAACTCCAGCAAGCCAAGTAACCTGATTCGGCGCTCCTGCAATAGTTGTCGATCTAGGATGATGTTAGTCAAGGATGGGGGATACACGGAAAGTTCCTCCTACCGGCATCTGATTGCACCATGGCACTTTGTGTCTGACTGATACTATTTGCTGGTAGGACAGAAAGAAGTTCCTTTGCATATGCCGCCGCTGTTGCTGCTGCATACTCTTGCCATTGCTTGTTCTTGTGAGAATCTGAATAATCGCAAATGCCGCGGATGACTAGGCACGGAAAATTGTCCATCAATCCTGCCGCCTCCATCTCAAAGCATAGCACATCGAGTTCTTCTGCCAGCTGGTCCCTTGTCCTGCCGTGCTTCATGACTTGGTTGGCAGAAGCAATGACTCCGCAGTGAATCTTGGGATCAGTGCTACTTCGGGGCGGTCTTCTCACCAACCGGGTTGCGTCGCAATGCTCGCAGCTGCTCTTGGGTTGGACATGGTCGTATGAACCATCGAACAACTGATCTTGAAGCGTACCAGGATGGGCGTATTCGATCATTGATGGGTGCCTTTCGAGCATGTTGGAGAGGATAGAGGGTATTTTGCTGGGCTCTGATCTATGGTCCGCTTGCAGTTTGGCGACAGCAGTCATGAGTGCCTGTGAGGGTTTGTTTAGAGCGCCTGTTCGTTGGAAATGGCCGTCTTGAATAGTCTTGCCAAAGTCGTATTGCACCACTTCCTTGCTGACCACGACATCACCGAGTCGCACGTCGACTTTTCCGGGAGCTCCGCCACCAATACCAACCATTAGGCCGAAGCGTATGGAAGGGAAGCTCCGACGCATGTTGTTGGCCACGGTCGCCGCGTTGTTGAGGCCGTAATGACCGGATGGAAGACACGCAATAACGATGTTGTGCATGCCCATATCCCCAAAGGTATACGCGTTGGTGTCGTCTGGGCTGGTAGGCAGGCTCTCGTGGACATTGTCCAACATGGCTCTTGCAGCAGCCATTTCGATGGGAAGCGCGCAGATCCAACCAAAAGTGTAGTCATTTTGTGAGAGCCGCCGTCCGCGTCCCCAAATGCCATCGTCGTTTCCATGGACTGTTTTCCGACGTTTTGGAGCGGAAGGTAATGGCCCCTCGCCATCGGTGCCGCTCCAGTTTCGCTTCCCATCATCGAAGGCACTCATCTCTATTGTACGTGTCCAACCTCAGAGCTTGCGGGCATCAGAGCATCGAGGGATGGTCATAGCATCAATCTGTAGGATAGGCTGCGATCTTCGAGGGGGTTCTTGAGCGTGACTTCTGGGGTGGAAAAAGCAAGTTCGGGGACCTTCGAGGCTGAACAGTGAGGGCTGGTCTCGTGCCAGACACAGCCTCACCACAACCCCCCATCAGATACTTCCATAATGCAGCGGAAACGTCCGAGGCATAACGAAGGCCCTGCTCGCGAGCATTGATAGGCTGTGGCCGCAGGCGCCTGCATAAATCAGGCTGAGGGGAATTTGGTCTGCATGTTGCATATTCCCCCGCAACGCATGGCAGAAATTATTGGCATCAATAGCTTGGCCGATGGTGGATGTTTTGTGATGATCAACGAGGATCAATTTTCAAATTGGGCTGGGAGATGGAGGTGATGTGTGAATAATGCATCAGAGTCTCCTTCATGTCGAAGTAGCAACGGCGTTTTCCACAGTGAGTCAGGTGACAACACGGGGGATCTAATCTCAAATATCAACCATCCTCTTGTATATTTTTTTGCGCGACATGTCTGACCCCGAATCTCTACCTCATGATCCGTTCTGTGTTCTTCCTCGATGCAGATTATGTCGGCTTCCAATCGAGGACGGAGAGGAGATCATCGCTCGTTAGCCTTTCCAGATATCTTTGGTAGTCTTACCCACCTCTAATTCATTGCACAGGAACTTCAGACAGCCAGGTATCGTCTCCCTTTGCTTTCTCCTCAAACGTCGGTAATCAAACCGTCGACCCTGAGCTGGGCGAAGGCTTCACGGGCTGCGCAGACAACGATTGCGACCACGACGGCGGTGTGGCTCAAGGCTGCCACACTGAGTGTGTTACCGTCGCTCTACGCTCTGGGTCGACCCTTGAAGAGTACCTCCGGGTTACTGAATACGCATATGAGCCGTCAGTGCCAGTGCGAAGGTGGAGCAAATGGCGGCACGAGTCCCTGCTGCCGTTTATGCAGCGAGTTTTATACGGCCAGTTGCCGTTAGAGCTCTGGGAAATCATCACCAACTATGCCCTCAAGAGTCCAGTGCCCCAGATGCCAGCCGTCGGCTCAGAGACTGAGTTTATTGTCGACACGTCGTCAGACCAATGGGCTACATATGTCGAGGTTGAAGGCACTGAATACATGAACTCTGTTTCAGATCTGCCTAATCATGACAGCAGGCTTCTCTGGCGTGCCACACGCTCGCCCGTTCTCTACGTTTCAGAGGATCATTGGGGTATCAGGCAAATCAGCAACAATCTCAAAGACATACTCCCAAATGACATGAAGAACGGTCCGTCATGGTGGCGTACTGTCAGAATCGGCAATCAGCGGCTACAGGTCAAGAGTGATGTGCGCTACTCTTCCGCTCTTCCGCGCGATGTCCTCTCACAACTTATTAGGGAATCAAGCTTCGAACATATTCTCCGCCTGCCCTACGCCCCAAGGCGTTTTGGCCATACCCACTAAGGCCCGATAAGCTGAAGGGAATGTCGTTGTTCGCCACCGCGGACAAACATGAGTCTAGGCTGGTGTCTTTGGATCTCAACAGTCCAGAAACCACTGGGTACTCTGCGTGTTGGAACTCCAAGCTTCTCCATCTCCATGCACACAAGCGAGGAGAGGACTTAACTTTCTATGCAGAGATTGACGCCCAATATGAACAAGACCAAGCAATACGCAACGAAAACAACGGAAACGGCAAAGGTCCTCTCTCCAGGTCTCGTAGTCAAGAGAATGCACCACTTACATGGATTTACCATCCTCTGAACCACGGCGAGCTTGTGGAGCAGGTCTGGCTACGACAGCCTCAGAAGATCGCAATTGCAGGCGGCAGTAAGTCGAAGTCCTGGGAACCCAGGAATGCTCGTCATGTAGCTATAGCTGTAAGATCTCCTCTATCAGATTTTGGTGCCAGAGCTCACAGATCTCAAGCTCGTAACGAACCAGTCACGGACCCTGCTCATGAAGCGACGCTCGGACGATTGGGAAGTTGATGACTTTCCCTGGACATGCATCGCAAACACATCGACCGGCTCACAAATGCGAGTGTTCTTTGCCCCTTCTCCCAGCGGCATCACTTTGTTTGCTGCGCCAAAGAAAGGAGTCACCAAGGCGGATACTGTCCCGGCAGGACTTTCGATCGACGCGCCTTCAGGACTCTACACTAACACCATGGAATTCTACTCGACAGCCCCTCTCACCAACGTTGAGCAAATCACGGTCTGCAAAGAAACATACGACGGAACATCTCGAGTCACGGGCATACTCTTCCGGTATACGAACGATAATCAAGCATGCGTGGGGAAATTCCGGTTTGATCGTGCCGAACCACTAGTGGCCGTCAAGAGCTCTTCGAGTTTGCTGCTTGGATATGGTGGCAGATTGAAGCCTACACCTAACACGTACGTAGCAGCCGTCAAGACTGCGCCGCCGGAGGATCGTGGAGAATGGAAGTGGCTGCATATTCCATGGCAGGGCACCCTTCGATGGCGGTTCGGTAATGGCCAGACTTTGGCTACTCATGCTGCTGAAGACAGGTTTGAGAACGACTCTGGGAGTGAGGCAGAGGGAGAATCCAGCGACGAATGTGAAAGCGAATAGGCTTCAGCTATCTTAATGTCAGGCCATGCGATTCAGCTGTTGTATGCAAACATGGTGGGGTTTGCAGCAGTCAAGACGATAATCGCTCCCGACATGGTTTGCCAACCTGGCTCCCTTAGACCTGAAGCCCTGGTTTGCCGCTTATACATGATACTAAATTTGGACAAGACGGCGGAAGCACCCAGCAGTTTGGTAAATCTTCGAGACTCTGATTGTCGGAAAGTAAGACTCCGTCGCGGCATAGCGGATTGCTTTAAGCGCCTGAGACCCGAGACATTGGGACGGAGGATCTTAGCGTTCCGCTGGGATGGATTCAGCGCTTACAGATTGACTTGCAGACATTTTAATCGATCTTACGCAGGAGAGTGGCGCATAGCATGGGGATGTCATTGTTTCATGTGCAATGGTTTATTCATCGTACGCGCGTGCATTAGGCCGGCGCTTATCCATGAGGTCGTTAAACCGCCTACTTATACCTGATGCTGCTCCGACGAAGGGCAGAAACGCGATTCTGAGTCTTCATTCATCTTTTACAATTCCAATTAGTATTATTGTTTGTCTACATATTACTTCACCTTATCTTGGAAATCCGAAACCCGATTTACACAGCCCAAGCCATGCCTCATCCCAGCGACTACACTGTTGGTTGGATATGCGCAGTTGCCGCACAGTATGTTGCTGCACGCGCCATGCTTGACGAGGTGTATCCAGATGCAACGCGCGGCTCAGAGCGTGGCGATAATATCTACACTCTGGGTAGGATTGGTCCGCACCTGGTCATCCTGGGTGTTGCGCCTAGTGAAGGATGCGGCGCAGTTCCAGCCATAAGAATGGCTGTAGACATGATGCACAGTTTCCCAAACATCAGAGTAGGGCTGCTGGTCGGGACCGCTGGCGGTGCGCCAAGCGCGACGCGTGATATCAGACTCGGGGACGTTGTGGTCAGCGTTCCTCAGGGTAATTACGGCGGCGTGTTGCAATACGACCGTGGAAAGGCGAAACAGGGCCAGGTCTTCCAGCAAACAGGATATCTGGATCAGCCACCGTCCTTGTTGAGAACTGCAGTCATACACCTCAACGCGGTATACCAAGCTGAAGGGCACGGGCTTAACGAAGCCATCGCGGAGGCACTGGACCGACACCCAAACCTTCGAGCAGAGTACGGCCGACCCGAACCTGCTAGTGATCAGCTGTTCCAAAGCGACTTCCTTCATTCGGCTGGCAGGAACAGAGCCTGTACTGGGAATTGCGACTTGGTTGCTGGCAGGCTGGTGGAACGGCTCCCGCGAAACGAAAACGAGGACAACCCGGCCATTCACTCTGGTCTGATCGCTTCTGGGGGCCAAGTCATGAAGGATGCAACGGCTCGCGATCGTCTTGCCGATCAGGAGGACGTTCTCTGCTTTGAGACGGAAGCAGCTGGGCTGATGAACCATTTCCCCTGCCTTGTGATTCGTGGCATTAGCAACTACGCAGACTCTCACAAGTCCAAGACATGGGAAGGATACGCTGCGATGACGGCTGCTGCGTATGCCAAAGATCTCCTCCTGAGCATCCCCCCTACAAGCCGTGCCGATGACAGACTGAGCGGGGCCGTCGAGAAACGTAAGTTTATTGAGAAAGTGTCCCCAGGCAACGTTCGTTGAGATTGACACTGCTTTTAGTAACCCGAGAACTGGACGAAGTAAAAGCAAACATCGAGATGATGATGAATCGCTTGAGTAGGCAAGATCGTCGCGAGGTTTTTGGTTGGCTACACACGCTTGACTGCGCCGCCGTTCGACGGGATCAAGTTGGTGAGAGATTCCCGGCAAAGCGATTGCCAGAGCATAGCGATGGATCCTGGACTATGGCGAGTGTCGACGATAGCTCGTCCGTGGACTGAGTCGCGTGACACGTGGAGTAGGACGTCCCATCGTGGTTCGTCGACCTCAGGGCGCCTGTAAGAGCAGTCCAGATGGGTTGGGTTTTTGAGACTAGTTTGCCTTTACTGCCAGTGTTTTACGAGTAGGTTGCACAATGGCCGAACATATCAACGTATACGATTTGTAGTTTCTTAAGCAAATAACTCAAGCTAAAATCTCTACTTCGACGTCTCATTGGCGATATGGTGACTTGGGATGGACACGAAGACAGGGCACTTCCGGATGCCAAACAGAGACATCGATAGGCCATGTTTTCCGGATCACTGCTTTGAGTTACATGTCTTTCAACGCTGAAGTGAATATGTCACGCTCTAGTCCGTTTAAAATCTTCAAATGGCCAGAACATACTATTATCCACATATTATTGCATTGGCGTTTGCCTACCAATTCATGCCATGTTATACCTGTGTACACAGAATCTTCTCAAATTCTCTGAGCGTGGCGCACTATGTCTCTCAACACTCATTCTCTTCCCAGATTGAAATATGCCTCCCTGGAAGCAATCAATCCAGTAGGTGGTTCGCAAGTGACAGATTCCGCGATGTTGAATCCCCTGTGGTGGGAGATTCTTCTGAGCTTACTCGTCGAGCCATGTACGCAATCCAACAAATTTGCTTTTCGCTGCCCAATTGTCGGGTTAATTGAAGTGCTCACAGGAATTCTTGAGCCTTTTCTGCTGATCATTGACTCAGATTGTTGTGAGATCACATGCTGAAGTGACTGCGGCTGTAGGCACATTACGTCAACACCTCGTAGATCTGGCTTGACCAAGATAAGCTCATAGAGACCGGGCCCTTTTGTTGCCGTGTCCATGCATTTCCATCGGAAATTCTTTCAAATTTGGGTGATGCTAGACTTTGACCACAATTCGCCGTGGTAGTCCACCCGCTCTTACCTGAGCTCTGTTGCTCTGTGATGGCACCTATTGACGACCTCTCAAGTCTTCTGCCGACTGACTCGAAGCAGTCAGAATACCATACTAACATGGGCGTGAATGCTCAAATTTGCAAGAGTCCATCGGAAAAGGCTACACAAAACGGCGCGGTAGATGAGTCTCTCACTGTCCTTCAAAAACACGTCCAGTTCTGGGACCGGGACAACGACGGCATTATTCGCCCATGGGACGTCTACAACGGATTCCGCGAACTCGGCTTTGGTCTGTTCTTCTCATTCGGCTCTCTCCTGATACCTGTATTCTTTTCTTATCCTACACGGCTCGGCCACAGCTGGTTGCCTGATCCGTTCTTCAGGATCTACGTCAAGGACATCCACAAAGCAAAACATGGTTCCGACACGGGCATATACGACTTCGATGGCAACTTCAATCCTGAGAGATTCGACCAACTCTTTGAGCGGTTTGACAAGTCAGGCGCAGGAGGATTGAGCGCAGACGACTTAAAGGACTTGTGGAGGAAAGATCGCTGCGCAGCGGATCCAGCTGGGTGGACATTTGCTTTCATGGAGTGGTGGACAACGTGGGTGCTCCTACAAAAGGACGGACTAGTTATGAAGGACGACCTGAGGGCTTGTTATGACGGGAGCCTGTTTTGGAAGATCAAGCATGAGCGAGACCGCGTTGGGAGAGATGTTACGGAACGGAAGAGTTTCGGGATGAGGAATTTCTTCAACTCGTTTTCTTCATGAGGCCATCAAATCAAATGGCCCGTGTTGCTTTCTGGGACCAGCGCCGGAGCTTCGGGAACCTGTCAGGCTGTCACAACCCCGGCAAACGGTTCCTTAATTAAACCTTGTTCCGCGGTTTAGACTTTTCCTAACCCCAGCTAGAGCCAGTTTCAGATACAAAAGAGCGTCGTTCCCCCACTTGTTCGGATTGGCATTGTGCTATTTTCCCTCCAATAGTCACGATAGGTCTGCGATAGAGACGATGGGATAGAGTGGGATCATTGCGAAATGCCGTGTGTGATGACGAACAGGTTGAGAAATGCCGGGGGAGTAACAACTACCGAAGAGACCGGAATTCAGAAGTTGAAACCCTGGAAGGACTTATATAATGAACGCCTGTTGGCTCTGTCACGGTTCTCGATCAAGCTTCTTCAACTCACTACTGGCTAGTGTTTCCTCTCCTTTTCGTTCATTATATCATCATTTGTTTATAACATCACCACTCGTTCACTATGCGCGCCGCTACTTTCCTTGCTGTTGCTTCCTCTGTGGTCTCTGCCCACCCTCATAGCCATCACTTCCATCCGTACAGTCTGGCCAATGACTCATGCCCAATCGTCTTTGATGGCCGCGTTCCAGTAAACGCCTCCCTGGCCGACTTTGACACCAAGAACGGCGGTGGATGGAACCCCTTCAACCCGGACTATGTCAAGGGCAACAACATCTCATGGTCCGACATTCTCATCCTGCCCAAGACCACGGCGCGTTCGCGGTTCGATGCTCCTGTCCGAGGCATTCCCCTCGAGGTCACCATCAGCGATGAGGGCATCTTCAACAAGCAGTATGGCTTCCGACGCGCAGGCCTCCAGTTTCTCAAGGACGATAACGAGAAGAGTCCTGCTTCCGAGGGTGTAAAGACCCTTCATTTCAGTGTTATGCAGGATGAGAGCCGGCCTCTTAACCTCAGTCACGAATACTTGGTGAGATTTCTGTCATGCGCAAGACTCTCAATAGTAAACTAACTAGCATAGAACGTCTGGCATGAGGCCGGCGACTACTCGAGCAACCAGTTCAACTTTCAAACGGGCACCATTATTGGCCAGAACCTTACCAAGGAAACCTGGAAGCTCCTCGACCCCAACAACAAGCAGCTCTGGTCTGTCCCCATCGTGAAGAGCGTGTGGCAGAACTTTGCCATCACCCTGGACTTTGACAAGAAGTACGTGCCATTTCTTGCTGCACACCGGAGCTTTTGACTGACAATCACAGCACCATCCAAGCCTGGTACTCCGAGGGTAACAACCCCCTTCGAGCAGCCACGGAGCCTATTTCCAACGACAACTCGGGCCGTGGACAATATCAGATTGGCATCTTGAAGAAGCCAACGGGCACGGATGACTTGGTAAACTCCGGCTACCAGGAAAGTAACTTGAACGAGGGACTCATCTACGGTGGCATCTTCATCGAGGATAGCAAAGACGGCTGCTTCTCTGCTTAGGCTGATGGAGCTTGCTGTGAGGTATCGCCCAACACGGTGGAGCGAGTCAATCAAGCGATGCAAGCTAAGTGAAGTAGAGACTCTTACATAAGGGAACAGCTGTCAGTTTCAGGTGGCTGCTTGCCATGCATTATAGTATTACTTAGCCAGTAAAGTCTCCCGTCTCCTCACTTAAAACCTATCCCGGAAATTCTTGCAAGTATCCAGCCTCCTTCCGATGCTCCTCCTTCTTCCAGATGCGGAAAGAATTCATCGTTGCCGATGTTCCATGATAACCTGTCTACTGCAAGAAAGGCCGACAACCCTGACCTCACATCATGATCCCAAGGAATGACATAGCTAGAGTTCCAAAGCCCTACCTAGTAAGAAAGCGACTCCTATTAATACAAAGAGTCTAATTTAGAGCACTAGAAGACCACTATTGCTTATGACTCATATAGTTATGAGGTAGCGTTGAAGAACATACCTCGCTATTATATGCTATTCGGTGTTTCTTATCCTACCAGGGCTGGCAGGAAGTGTATGTCTAAGGAGAAAATTCCAACCACCAGAATCTATCCATACATCGACTGACAAAATTTGCATATGTCTGAATCTAAGCATATTGTACAGTATCTATAAATACACATTTTCTTTTCCCCAAAACCTTTCCCTTCGTAGCCCTTGCAAACTCCCCGATTCCAAGCAGCGCCTAATCAAACTGACCCCCAACTCCAAGAAGCATGTTTGTTTTATCCTTTGACGATGCCATTTCATTCGCATTTGGATGAGCGAGGGAGGTCCGGTCATTGGTAGGATCAGCAGACTGTCCTGCGCTTGCCTCATCATCAGGTTGGCACTTTGTGGATGAACAGTCGCTGAAGGTCATGCTGTATTTGCTCTTGAGGCTTCCAGTAGTCAGCATCACAGATTGCGGCCGAGGCAGAAAGACGGTTTCCTGGAATCGTACCTTTGGCCATTTTGCATACTTTTGTGGCTCTGAGCTGAGCTGGGGCGTGAGGGCATTGTGCAAAAGGCTTTGGAGTTTTTAGATCTAGAGAACTTGGGCAGGTGGTTGAATGGCATGGTGGGTTGACAGAGAATTGATATCACAGAACTTCTTGAAGACCAGTTCGATATCTAAAGAAGTCAAATACTCTGGACTTTATACCTAGCATAATGATTCTGCGACGACTCAACTAGTGTGAATGTGCGTTGTGAACTCGTCTACGCCAAGGAAAACCACATCTCGAATGTGACGCCCGTAATAAGGGTGGGACATGCAATGGCGAAAACCCCCTAGTCCTTACTGCAAATGCCATAAGAATGAACAGCCTCTCTCGCTCAATTGTGTTTTGTAATAGACAAGCTGTGTCGTTCCGTCGCATTGGCCAGTCAGAAACGCGCCGTAATTTGCTAACCAACACAAGTTGTGTTGCCATTTTCGCCTCAGGCAAGCTTTGTGGCTGTGTTAGTGGGAGCTTGAAACTCGACTCTCAGCACTCAATCGTAAGCATCTTTGGACCTCAGTTTTGCCTTTAATTACAGATTATAGCGCGAACATCGTTTTGACAGCTTATTTCTTACTTTTCACGCCGAAGACTCGAGGCAGCCAAGTTGAGCCTGGGCCCTGGGGTTCCTCTGACAGCAAATCCATCCTCCCCCTCAGCAGCCCAAGCAAGCCATCTCTGCTGCCCCCTACATATTCTTGCAATTCTCATCGACACATATCACCCACACTCGCTCACTCAAGTTTTGCCCAGGATTCAGCTCTCACCGTCATGGGGGTAAAAAAGCGCAGAGTCGTCGTCAAGGACGAAGAGCATGATGACAGCGTTGGCCAGGACTTAGGACAGCGGAGGGGGAGCAGGATGAGGGCGACGCAACCGACCTATCCCACAGAAGACGACATTGATGGGCACCTACTCAGCTCGGCTGAAAGCTCAGACAGCAAGTTGGAGGAAGTCCACGAAAACGTCAATGAAAGCGCTGCTCGTCGTAAAGCCCAAGAGAGGGATAGTATGGTTCGCAACTGGCTGTCTGAGGGTCTTGATGACGAGCAACTATCTCCTGATGACCCATCACCCGTGCCGGAGCTGGACAGGCCTCAGAACGATACTGGCGATGAACCAGCCTTTGCGCAATCAACAAGAAACAAAAGAGTCCCCGGGCAGCTCTACTTCAAACCCGACGCCCATGGCCCCATAAACAAGACAGATGAGGATTTGATCGCGTCAAGCCGTCTTTGGAGCGACGCTTCCGTTTCTCATCACATAGAAGAGGGCGTGAGTGGAAGGCATCAACCTGAGAGCTCCCAGGCGGCTATCGGAAAATATGAAAGAATGGCCCGCGATACCGGCTCTGTCCTTTCCAGGGCTGCCACTTGGGGCACTCGAAGATCTAGCCCATCCATCAACTCGGACCCAGCCACGAACACAGATCTCATGGCTGGCAACATATTGGAGAGATTCCAAGTGAAAGAAGATAGTTTACCTTCCACACCCCAGTCAAGGCGATTCCCATCACGACCTCGGAAGCGCTTCATTCACACCAATGAAGGTGACAATGCAAGGGATCTGGTATGCAGCGTGGGAAGCGCCAGCGGTCCATCTACCTTGCGACGGGCAATACCCTCCAGCGCACGCATGGAGACATTCAATCCTACGTTGGACCCGATGTCTGGGGCCAGAGGCTCGAACTTGTTTCACGACCTGGATGTCCTGAGCTTGGATGTGGATATGGGTACTCATTTCTTTCCGGATTCATATGAATCATTCAGTGCCACTACATCACAACCCGCGAACCAGTTCTCAGGCAAGAAGCCTTTGCCCAGTATCAACACATCCCTACCATCGGTGGGGAGGCCCAGGGGAAGAGCGCGACCTGTCAAGGCGCAACTCCAATGGTTAAAAAGTTCCACCAAGCAATCCCTATTGGCTTCAAAGAGCCGGACTGGTCCCTCGACCGATCTTACATCTGCTGCGTCACCGAAAGATGCAACTAGCGGCACGGAGGCCCAAAGCAGACCAGGAGACTCACGGCTCGAGGACAGCTTTTCCGGGTATATAGCACCGCAGTTGTATAGGGCCTCGTCAAACCCACCCATGGAATCTCCCTTCAGCAGCTGGGGTAGACGAGTTGACAATTCGCTTCTTGAAGATCCAGCACATTCCATCCACCTCGAAAAAGCTCACACGTTGAAAGAAGACGAAGAAACTGGGGAAAGGGGTAGCACCGGAACCCCCAGAACTGACTCTGTCAATCAAGGGCTGACTCAAGGCCAACCCTCTTTCAGTGATTCTACGGACCCTAAGCCACAATCTGATATCCAATTGAGAGGAGATATTGCAAAAGTTTCCATTGCGGGCGGTTCCAGTGGTAATCACCCTGCCGAGTCTAGCAAGGTATCGGTCGATCCCGTTGGCCGTACGGGCCATCCAGGGGCCACGGTTGATGCTGCTACTAAGCCACAGCAGCTCCATGAAGCCCCTGAGCAAGGAACGATCAAGCCCAAGCGACAAGTTGGGTTTGCACGCGTCAAGATTGACGTTCTGTCGCTGCCTGGGTTGCGACAAACTACTCAGTCAGACTTTGCAGATTCGGATGACGAGACCGAAACGGAAGTCGGGTATCATGATGAAGAAGCAGGCCCAGGAGACCGTGACAGGAGCAGTTCCAACAACCAGAACCAATCCTCGGGTGATACCGGAGAATCCTTCTTGTCATCAAGTAAACTAAACACATATGCATCTGGCAATGACGCGAGTGGAGAAGGGGACTCAAACGATCACCGACGAAAAAGGGCGCGTCGAAAGACCCCTAAAGCAACCTCGGACACAAACCAAAAACGATTCGCATGTCCTTACCAAGCTTTTGAAGCGGCGCAAAACTGCTTCAGCCCCGGACCTCGGAACCCCAACGGAGGCTGCGCTGGAATTCAGCGTCTCAAGTACGTATTGCTCTCTTGCTGTACCTCAGTTGTGGACATGCTGACAGACGCATAGACAGCACCTGAACCGTAGACATATGCAATCTTACAGGTGCAGCAGCTGCTGGAGGTCCTTTGACACGAGGAACAAAGTTGTCGCTCATAGTGAGCAATCAGAGGGTTGCGAAGCTAGAGGCATGCCTGCCAGCGAGCGCTTCATGCATTCTGAAGACGAGGCAAGGCTAGAGAACCTCTCTTGCTCGGGGTCTGCAGAAGAGACTTGGTGGAGGATGTTCCAGCTTTTGATACCAGACATGGAGAATCGGGCTGTGGAGTATCTGAAGTCCCAATACTCGCCTTGTAAGTTGCAGATACATGTTTCTAGGAGTCTTACTGACCTTTGGGGCTTAGACTATATCCATGTGGATTCATTCATGATCCCTAGTTTGACATTCCCCAACGCATTGTTTGAGTCGGAGCTACCGGGTGTGCCTGGTGCGGGTTTTCACGAGTAAGTACACTTATAGCGGCGTTGTTCCGTTCGATTCTGATATCGTGAATAGATCGGATCTTGCTACACAGTCATACAATCAACACCTCACCATAGACCCTATGTGTCTCTCAATGACTGCACCATCACACACCGTTTACGTGCCGCTACTCGAAGCCTCCACTGGCCAGCTAGCAGATATGAACCCGCAACCGATGGCTTCCCAATCTGATGTCCCTTCATTCACTCCTGACTCTGACGCACTGGCATCGGCGTACACAATCCCAACCTCTCTGCCATCGTCAGAGACGGTGACTCAGGCTTCACAAGGCATACCGGAGCAAACCCAACTACAGCGCAACCACCAAAGACTCAAAAGTCGTCACTCGCAGGTCGAGACGGAGATCAGCGAGCTACGAGAGAATAACCGTATCATGAAACGAGACATTGGCCGCGCCGACACACTGGTCGACGACTTGTTAGCTTTGGAAAACCTGCCTGCTCATATCTACGACAAGTTATCCGAGGTGTCGGACATTCTCATATCAGTTAAGAGGAAACTGCGATAATACAGATACCATTCCCATTCTGCACAATCTATCAGCCAGCTCTGCGTCCAAATGCTTGCCTCCGATATCTGCGCGACCTGGCCCAATGCCAACTCATCCACTTGGATGTCAAAAAGTTAAAACACCATCTCGATGCAAGGAAGGGCAAAAAACATACAACA
>JADBHU010000491.1:0-58970 GCA_017140155.1 Fusarium devonianum | reverse complement strand
AGTACCCGAGAAATCGAGGATGACAGTCTTGACGGCCTTGAGACGGTCCAGTTCGCAGCGCTCGAGGAACTTGAGGTGAAGAAGGATGGCCTCCTCTAGCTCGCATCGCAATTCGTCAAGCTTTCGGACACCGGTACGGTACTTATCGTCGGCTTCGCGTGCCTCACGCTGCATACGCTGGGTAGGGGTCTCGTTAGGGTGGGGGTTGTTGAGGACGTTCCAGTTCGACAGATACTCGCTCACGGTACCAACGACGGGGGAGTCGACTCCTTCAGATCCGTTGGAAGCCAGCGAGAAGGTGCGGTTGATAGACTTCTTCTCCGGAACACCTGACAGCTGGAAAGCCTTCGGTCGCCACTGGTAAAACATCTTGGAGCTATTCGCAAAGGTGCTACCGACGTTGCCAATGAGGCGGAGGAAGCCATTGGAAACGAGATCTTGACCAATTCGCTCGGCGTAAGCAACACTTATATTGCCCATGCTGCGCTGCAAGTATTCGACAATATCGGAACCGGCTGACGTGTTAAGGTATGTGCCAAGGATGGGGACCTTGGTTTCACCCATCTTGATCGTGGAGAGCATCTGGGAGAGAATCTTCTTGACCTGCTCGGGCTGATAGGTGTCGTCGCCAATCTCATATAGCTCTTCCTCGTCCTCTACCTCCTCCTTGTGAGGCTGAACCTTGATTTCGGGGATATTCTGCGGCTGCTTGGGGCTGGTTTCGGGGTCCTGGAAAGCGAGCTTATTCTCCTCCTCGAGATCCTCAACTAGGCGACATTTGTTGAAGTAGACCGATCGTAGCTTCTTGACTGCCTCGGCTTGGCGATCGTGAGCCTTGATGCGGACCTGTAGCTCATCCTGGGAATCCTGAATGCGAGCCTCGTGGGCGTCGCACCAGCGAGAGAAAGGGTTGACGACGAGATCGCGGATGCTCTGAGCCATGCGGTTATGGTTGCGTGCAGCATCTTGCATCTCACTGCGCATACCGTCGAAGGCCTACAAGCAACCGGTCAGCATGATCCAGGAGGTTGCGCACGCCCCTCGGGCGCGAGGTGAAAGGGCGCCGCAGCGCGCACAGAGAGCGAGCAGGTGCGGACACATGAGACCAGAATCTCTTGACATACCTTGCGAACGGTAGCTCCGTCATCGCGAGTAAAGCCACCGGTGATCTTGTCTGCGGAGGGAGCAATCTCGCTGAGGCGCTGGCCGTAGGTCTCCTCAGCATCGGCGCGTAAGCGGGCGATGGTGAGGACCTGCCTGTTCTCAAGGACGCCCTGTTGGAGCTTGCTGAACAGGACGCCTAGCCCTGCAGCGTAGTCGCTCGACCAGAAGGAATCAGCAAACCCCGGCATGATGGCCTGCCTTGTCCAGTCCCGTCAACTCGTGGCAATGGTTGCGATTTTCGAGGTCGCTGTCGGCGTGGAGATGGGAGAAGAGAACGGCGGGCTGGGAGCACGCTGTGTCGGTGGAGAAACGGCGGGCGAGCGTGGACCTAACGGTGGACGTCGTCGTGATCGTCGTCGGGGTATAATCGCCGTTTGACGTAACGCCAACGCTGTTATTGACGTCCTGTCGTCTTTGTTGTCGAAGATGCTGCGTGTCTCTATCTTGTGCAGGTCTAGACTAGTTCTTAGGGGACGATTGTTGCTGCTGCTGCAGGGGTAGAGCAGCTGATTGCGGTGCGGTCTCCCGGGACTGGATTGGGCACGAGACGTAGTACAGTACTGCACCTGTATGGTCCAGCGAACTTTGTGTACACTTTTGCTGACTCGGGCTCAACAGCTGAGGGAAAACACGGCGCGCTGACTGGCCTGACCGGGCTGACAGGCGACTGAACTGGGGGCGGGTGGATTGGATGGAGAGGGAGGCTGGCTGGCTGGCTTTTGCCGGCTGGCGTTGGCAGATGACGACGTTTCGGACTAATTAACAAGGGACTACGGGGAAGAAATCGCTCGCTCGCTTCCTTGGAATGATGTTGTACCTTTCCGCGACACCGCAATTAAAAGACTTGAGTTGATTGGTACCGTTTGTGTCAAATACAAACACAATGTGAGGGTTGAAAGAAGCTCCAAGATATTCACGGTACATTTAAGGGCGAGCCGCTTCTTTCCCTCCAGATCCTCGCCAAACAGTGTGGACATGGGAAGCAGGGAAGGCGCCAACAGCAAAAACATGGACAACCCAGCGCCATTGAGCCGCGCATCAAAGGAAGAACACGCCAGAACCAAAACCCCAAGACTTCAAAAGGACAAGGTGGATATAGAAGCACCAACACCTCGTTGTCGTCCGCGCTGCCACTCTCGTCGTGGTGGGCTTTGCTTCGCCCTTCTGAGACCCTGCTAAAGAACAACAGCCACAGCTGGGCATCTGCCAGCCGTGCTGCCGTGTTAGAGGCCTCCTCTAGTTGTGGGTGATCTATCTCATAGCGCTTCCTTGGCAGAAGCTCTAGTGGCCTTTCAGCGCCCCCTCTAGCGAGGTGAGTTCCCTGCACTGACCCCTGGCGACGGCCTTTTCATGAAAGGGTGGCGCTAATATTAGAGGTTTGTTTCAGAAAAACTGCCCAACTTGTTCAGGGGTCCAGGGCCTGGGGAGTTGATTCTGCTATTTTTACTGCCTCTTATCTAAGCACTTGTCCGTTGAGGTTCTTGGCTTTGGCATGGCAATGTAGCTTCTGACTTGAGGTAGGGTTTCCCCGTACTGATTGTTTCTGGCTCCGTATTTTATTGCTCGAAACGCTGTCTGGTGGGAAATCGCCGTAATTGGCGTTCCCCGAGGTACGGTACATGCCGATCCCTACTAAACAAAGTTACATATCTTGATCGGAATCTGTGTTGAGCAGGTCCCAGAGCCTCTTCGACGTGCTATCAAGTACTTAAGTCAGCTCTTGGGAACCTTGCAAATGCACAATCGATACCCAGATCCGAAAGCATGTCTCTTGACGTAATTGGCCGTGAACAACTGCTTCCCGTAGTAAGGCGACTGGTCCATCCTATTCTTCACCATCACACGTTGAGGGTGAGGCAACAAGACAACCAGGATTGTGAGTAGGCAGCTCAGAAGACAGCATATTATTAGAAACGCTTTGACTCTTTACCAGATGTATGAAATGAGTCCTGAAATACATAGTCGTTGTTCTAACCAAGTAGATTGTGTCTCCAGGCCATTTCGTTTCCTTTTGGCCATCGCTTGCTTTCTTCGGAGTTAAGGTTTGCCAACGGCTTCCGGGAGGGCAGTGCTCACAACGCCCGCCGCTTGCTGATAATGCAATAAGCGACCGCAGTGGGTATCATGAAGTCCGTGGGAAAGCAGACAGCCTTGACCGCGTACGCCAAGCGACGAAAGCCATACAAGGATGTCAGATGTCGATGAGATTAACTAAGTAAATTCTTCTGGTGCTGACTATTATTAGGGCCGCTCCGCACGATGTTGAGGCTTACAGTGACATCGCGCGCTCTTTCACGACATGCACGCACCGATCCGTGCTGGGAAGGTTAAATACTTTCTCGCCCTAGCCCGCTCGTCCTGCTTCGTCCTGGTCACTTGAACTTCCTTTTTGACCACGAGAAAACCAGTCGCGAGCTTCTCCATCCGTTTCAGGCGCAGATACGAGCTGCAGCTGTGCATCCGAGGCCCCGAGCTCTTTCAAGCGCCCGCCCTCGTGGCGTCGAATCGCAGGGCGCGTAGACGCTAGAACCTCCTCAAAACCGTTAGCCTCTGGATACTTTGCTGCTAATGTCGTCCGGACTAGTTCGGCCAATTCGGTGTTCTACATCCACCTCACACCCATTTTTAATCTCTTTCAGGTCGATGTCGAAGGGCGCTTAGCTTTTTCAAGTTCATTTATGGATGCTAGCATGCGCTCATGATCTGTTTGATGGAACAGGTGAAGGGCGCACCAACATGAACGCGGGCCCAGGGTGGAATATCTAATTTTGAGGGCGGCTTGGCTCCCTTATAAAGGGCCATCTTGCCTAAGGGAAGACACTCACTTGTCGTGATGTGCTGTTTCTGTTCTATTTAGAGTCTTCATTTCACTCGTTTTCTATTATATTCGAAGACTCATTGCCAATCATCCATTCTCTTCCCATCATTCACATACTGTCATTCATATACAATCATTTTCACTTACATTATCGTGTTTCGTATATTTCCATCATGCCCTCAGTCAACACCTTGCTCGCTGCCATCGTGGCTGGCCTCGCCATTGGAGCTCAGGCTGGTCCTTGCAAGCCTCGTTCTTCTCAGTCTACCTCTGAGGTATACAGCTCCCTGACGCATGCTGAGTCAAGCACTTCGACATATGCTCAGCCTACTACCGTCGAGACGTCCTCAACCTACACCGACACCTCCAGCCACTCGGAGACCCAGACTGCCTCAACCAGCGCCAGCACTTATGCTTTGTCTGATACTACATCAGTTTCAGCCTCCACTGGAAGCATCACCATTTCGTCCCTCACCTCTGAGACGCTGACGACTGAGACATCATCTCTCAACTCGGACACTTACACCACCCACGACACCACGTCAACTTGGGATGCCGCTAGCACAACCGAGACCGAGACAAAGGCTACATCGACAGACGAGACAACTACTTCGGCCGAGCCCACGACTACCGCCCAGGAAACTTCAACCACCGCCTATCCCACCACCTCCACTGCTGAAGAGTCCACCTCCACCACCGAAGCGTCCACAACTCTCGCCGCCAGCAGCACCGCTCTGGAATCAACTACCACTTCGGAGGCTCCCACGTCAACCTCCCTAACTCCCATCCCTACCTGCCCGCCCAAGGCCGAGCAGGTGTGCGGCAAGACTGGCCCCCTTTCTACCGACAGCTCCAGCCATCTGCTTGACCTCGTGCGGGACACTGAGCTCGAAGCCTGCAAGGCTCTGTGCCAGGAGAACTCCGAGTGCAAGGCCATTGGTCTTGCTGACTTTGACCAGTGTGAGTTGTACGACGCTGCCCCCTCCAAGCTCGGCTTCGACGAGCAGCAAAACTGGTATTACACCGTTTATGACGCTTGCTGTTTCGAGTAGGATGGATTGTACGTTCCATAAATCGAGGTGGTAATTCGAAAAGGGTTGGAGTTTGAGGATTCCTGCATGTTTTATTTGTAAAAGGGTACCGACGACGATACCGCACTAATTAGTAATAACCACAATGAGAGTATCTCAATGTCAATATAGCTCACAGTACCTGACTTTGCAGTCGCCAACTATCGCCAACTCTTGATATAAAAGGTGCCGTGAAATCTAGAAGGAAAAAGTCAAAGCCCTAGCATGTTCTATGGATATTCGCTCGACAGTGAGAAGACCGCAAGTAATGGACAATCGTCTTTCAGCTCTCCACTCTGGACACCCGGTATTGTCTAAGAAATCATGCAATTCCCCCGCTGAACCTCGTTGGATATTCAATCATCATGATCGTGCCCCGTTTTCGCATTTAGCATCCAAACTTCCGTCTTTGGTACATTAGTTTCTTCATGCCCCGGACCCGTTAGGCTGGGCTGCCTCGGCAGGTGTACCGTCGGCCACCGAGAGCTGCTCAACCTTCTTTGCCACATCGCCCTGCGGGGCTTCGCCATCCTTTGCACCGGGGAATCGCGTGCCCCTGTTCTTGACCTTCTTCTCCTTCTTGGGAGGGGGAGGGTAGGCCTTGAGGGTCAGCTCTTGCCACTCCTTGGACGCCTGGAAATCGGCACTGATGGGAGCCATGAGTTCAACCAAGGCTTTGGACACGGCAGGCTTCAGTGTCTGGGGGGTCAACTAGAAGAGAGGTTAGGAGAAATCGTCGTGTCTCGGGAGTTATGAGTACATACCACATCGTTCTCGTAATCTTCCTGCATCTGCTTGATGTTGGTGTAGATCAAGGGCTCGGCGTCGCGCCTCTCAACCTTGAACTGCCGAACACCAGTCTTCAGGCCGGAACCTGGTAGTAGCACATACTCAACAAGTGCCAGTACGCCGTTTCCTTCCACAACCTTGGGAACACATTCTGCCTTCTTGATCTTTTTGGAGACAACATCAGCGGCATCAAGAAGATCAATTTTGCTGTCTACAAGCTCTTGTCAGCAATAGACTGGAATGTCAGCGATCGCGGCATATACATACTCTCATCACTTGAGCTCATCTTGCTACCGTTCAAGCCAGCAACCATGGGGTTGAGAAGATGCGCTCGCTGAGAAACAGATTAGCAGAAATTCCAAATCGCGAAGCCAGGGTATGATTACTGTTCGGTATCCAAGTTTGGGCAGCCACTCAGTAGCTGCCGTAAAAAGCTTCCTTTGGTCAAGACCACCAAACTGAGCATCAACGTCCAGGTACTGCTCGTCCAGTACTTGTAGGATAGGGTAGATGAGACCGCTCAGGGGCGCGTTCGACGACTGCTTAACGACCTCGGCACCAGCCTTCTTGGCATCGTGCTCTGACACGACTGAGCACAGCTTGTAAAGGTCCATGGTGTAGGAGGCGGTGGTCTGGTAGGAACTGCCCAGGACGAAACGCAGCTGATCCGTGGGAACACCCACAGCCTGGAGCATGGAGGTGATGACAAATTTGTAGTACTCGGCACGCTGGGCAACGAGCTCGATCGGGGCTTTTAGGTTATCGAGGAACCCGTGAATGTCAGCGAGGAGGACGGTCACTTCGCACCCAGCTGCGAGGAACTGGGCAATTTTCATGGCCGGCACCAAGTAACCACAATGAGGTCGACCAGTCGTCGCGGTACCTTTATGTTTGTTTAGTAACTGTTCATGGACAAACTGGCGCAACATGAATCAAGCAACATACCCCAGTAGATCTTGGGGTTCCGACCCTCGGCCAGAATAGATTCGATAATCTCGGGGTTGAGAACTTCAGCGAGGTTCTCGCGAATGAGGCCAAGCCTCTCCTCGGCTGAAAGGGTCGCCATGCTGCTGAGCGTGTCTGGGGAGAGATTGAGGGAGGGGAATCAAAAATCGCAGAGTGAAGGAGTTTTGTCGGAGTGTCGGCGCAGGTCGTCTTGTTGATTGACTCAGAGGCCCCTGCCGATGTATTTTGGTACCCCGCCAAAATATCTGAGTGGAACCGAGTCGGACTCCCCGCCGGAATGGAGGCTGAATTATTCCGCCAGAACGCGTGTTACGGTCATCCGTAATTGTAGAAACGGTGTTCCCCAACCGTACAACCCTTCAAGCTGGCGATACCCCCGAAAACGGTGACCTGACGGCAAGGTCCCCAGTGGTTATAGAGATGGTCTGAATGGACACTCAACTTCCATTCAAGTCAGACTCAGACGTTGCATAGAGCAAGTAGTAGCAAATATCTTAAAGCTGCAAACCTTTCATACTTCTTTTTAGAGTAATTGTATAAAGTAGACTCACCGTCTGACAATTGCCCGAACGGGCCTTCCCATATTTGTCAGCGTTTCGGCGTAGTTTCGTCTCACTCATCCCTGCCTCAAGGTCACGTCTTATCTTCATCAAGAATACACATCACAAATACTAAACCTTTGCATACAATATCACCGACCCTGGTTACCGTCAATCTTTACTGAATTTCTTTTACTTTACTTGTTCTTTCTTCGTTATCTCTCATTATGGGTCGACAAGACCCCATTCTGCCATATCAAACCAGGCCAGCGAGGACAAGGGGGACAGGCAGGCCTGTCAAGGGAGGGCTGCTCCATCAGCTTCACAACCAGCAGCACCTTGAGCCCCCATCGACACCAAAGCTGACGCCTCGGAAGGCCATTCTGGCTATTTTCCTTGCGTTGTTGGGGCTAAGCTTATTGCACAGGCCTGTCAGTAACCGCTACAACGGCGTTCCTCGATATGGAAATGGCCTGAGAACGCCTGAGGACCGCGCACGTCATATTCTTACCAGCACGCCCTTGATAGGTAAGTGAACTTTTCAACTCAGAAGCGCAGCAAAGTAAATGCGGCAACTAGGCTGAAATACTGTGAATATCTGAAATCTATTTGTTAACTTGACTGTCTTGAAACAGATGGGCATGTCGACTTCCCCCTTGTGCTACGCATCTTCTATGGTAATCACATTTATGACGATAATTTCACTCAACCTTTCGAGCAAGGAGAGCTTCCTGGCCATGTAGACCTGCATCGTCTTCGCCAGGGCCAAAGCGGTGGTGCCTTCTGGAGCCTCTTTGCTCCCTGCCCAGAGAACGGCTCCGACTTCTCCAATGAGAACTATGCTTCCAGTAAGTTGAATCAGCTGTCTATAAGAGCAAAGCTAATCAAAAGCAAAAAGGTGTTCAGTTTACACTGGATCAGATTGATGTCATGACACGGCTGCAGGCAGCCTACCCTGATGATTTCTCTCAGAAGGTCGACAGTTCTAATGCATATGGAGCTTTCAAGCAGGGCAAATTGATCTCACCATTGGGTATCGAGGGCTTGCATCAGATTGGCAACTCAGTGACCAACCTTCGCAAATATCACGAGCTCGGCGTGCGCTACGCAACCTTGACTCATAACTGCCACAACAAGTTTGCCGATGCTGCCGTTCTGGAACGTCCGCTTCGTAAGGCCGAGCCCCTGTGGGGGGGTGTTAGCCCTCTGGGACGCCAACTCATCCACGAGATGAACCGGATCGGTATGATCGTCGATCTCTCTCATGTTAGGTTCGTGCTCCTCATCAATATCATCTCCCTAGGTCTTTCCGACTAACCATCAGCAGCGAGGACACTATGGTAGATGTCCTAGGCAAGGGTGACGGCTGGTCTGGCTCGCAGGCCCCTGTCATCTTCTCTCACAGCTCCGCGTGGAGTATTTGTCCTCATCCCAGAAACGTTAAGGACCACGTCCTTGAGCTAGTTAAAGATCATAACTCCCTCGTTATGGTCAACATTGCCCCCGACTTCATCTCCTGCGTCGACAGCGGGAACGAGAGTGGCCTTCCGGACTTTGTCGCCGAAAACTCAACTATCGCACAAGTTGCGCAGCATATTCTGCACATTGGCAATCTCATCGGCTTTGATCATGTTGGCATCGGCACTGATTTCGATGGCATTGAGACAGTGCCTCAGGGACTTGAGGATGTGACAAAGTACCCTGACTTAATTGCCGAGCTACTGCGTCAAGGCGTCAGCAACGTCGATGCTGCAAAGGTTGCTGGAGGCAATCTTTTGCGCGTGTGGAAAGACGTGGATACTATTGCCGCTCGTTTGCAGGGCAAGGGGCAGCTGCCAATGGAGGACGATTTGCCAGAGATCAAGTTTCAAGATGTACTGGAGTCTTCATTTGAAACGGCATAGAGTTGTTATCGCGTCCAAATGACGCGATCTAGAGTCGATTTTCATCTGATCGTACAGTGTATATACAAGTCTTGTACAAAACACGGAGGTGTTTTAGTTTGCATGTCTCCCTGAGATTCCTTCGCAATGGCCGCGTCCACATGCGCTGGTAGGTCGCCGTATTGCGACAGGTCCTTTCAACACCTGCCAATCGAGTATTACCCGCACAGAAGACACCTGCCAATCTCCAGGTGACGCATTAACCTCTCCGCTCCACCCTGTTGAGCTTGTTCGCCGTCGCCGTTTGTGTCCTCGTCCGCTGGCCACGCACCGGCAGGCCCATAGCGTGACGCCTACCACGATAGGAACCCATATCTTTCAATCGTCTAATGTTCTCCTGCACCATACGCCGGGCGTCCGTCTCGATCGTCATTTGCGATAACTCGGCTGTCAGGGAGGTTACGGTACGTGGCGCGAGGGAGCCGACTTTGGCGAGCTTGTGGATAGAGTGTTTGGCCATGATGCGAGCAGATGTCGTGGGCCCAAGAGCGTAGAAAGACTCGAGGGCTTTCTATCGTAAGGGAAACCCATGTGAGAACTGGATGCGTCGGATCGTAGGATTAAGGGCGGCGATGTCGTCGACTTACCTGGACCAGCTTCTGCTCGCCAAAGTTGACGCCTAAAATGAAGACCTGTAATGAGTTGTTAGTATCCAAAACCACCCATCAAGAGAGCATTGGTCTGGGCATACCATTGTAGCGACTTTTCGGAGGTTATTACAATCGCATGCCTCGATCTCGAATGGTGAGGCTCTAAGGTGCGATTGGAAAAAGATGCACCGCCAACGGTAAAACTGGGGTTAAATCCTGCTTGTTGCTGCCGACGGACCCAGGCACCTTGTGGTGTCAGGTCAGCGCTGAATCCATCCATGCCTGGAGGTTTAGCGAGACGCCATTTGGATACCATTAACCCTGCGCAGCCCGATCATAAGTTACCAGACATAGACTCATTGCGAAGTGAGTATTAGATGACCAGGGAAATGCCTTCCTGATGTTTTTGTCTTCCCAAGTTGGTTGTAATATGTGCTTTTATTCTAAGAATCCGCAAGCCAACCGCCGCTTTCAGAAGGTATCAGTGGGGGCGTTACCCGCTGAAACGCCCTGGAACTTGAGCTCCCCACTTAGCCAATGCTGTCCCCTCCCCAGCTCCCAATTGCGCCAGCTCCCCGGTCAGCAAGCCATCTGTGGTATAAGTGTCCCCAATCCAGCCGCCCTCGCTCTTTTGTTCCTTGCATCATCATCAACTGCTTCGCAACAGTCGACGGTAACCATGTTTAACCTTCGCAGCATCTTCGCGTCGGCCCTCCTCTTCGGGCTCGGCCTCATGTTCCTTGCCCAGACGGCCGAAGCCACCAAGGGCCCCAAGATCACCCACAAGGTCTACTTCGATATCCAGCAGGGCGACCAGAACCTCGGCCGCATTGTCTTTGGTCTCTACGGCAAGACTGTCCCCGAGACCGCGGAGAACTTCCGCGCTCTTGCCACCGGCGAGAAGGGCTTCGGCTATGAGGGTTCTGCATTCCACCGCGTCATCCCGAGCTTCATGATCCAGGGCGGTGACTTCACCAAGGGTGACGGCACTGGTGGCAAATCGAGTATGACTTGATCCCTTGCCGAAGTTGGGAAGCGAATTGACTAACGCATCTTGTAGTCTACGGCGACCGCTTCAAGGACGAGAACTTCAAGCTTAAGCACACCAAGAAGGGCCTCCTCTCCATGGCCAACGCCGGTCGCGACACCAACGGCTCTCAGTTCTTCATCACCACGGTCGTCACCTCGTAAGCGATGCCTCCATGTGACGTTGACGAATCAATTATAATACTAATCGGTGTTCCAGGTGGCTCGACGGCAAGCACGTCGTATTCGGCGAGGTCCTCGAGGGCTACGAGGTTGTCGAGAAGATCGAGACCACCAAGACTGGAGCTGCTAACCGACCTGTCGAGGCGGTCAAGATCGTCAAGAGCGGCGAACTCGAGGTACCCCCTGAAGGTATTCACGTTGAGCTTTGAGAGGCATTCATTGCATCGTTCGTTGCCTCGCTCCATTAATTCTTTGTGGCCGGATTGCTGATACGTAGCGTTCGCCTGCCGCGATTAGAGCTCTACGGCGCAGCCGAATTCGCCCCTGAAGTAGAGGGGTGGTCTATCTTGCACAAGGCTGGCCTATTTGCCGTTGTCGGGGCCATTGTTGTGGTCGGTCTCCGAGCTGCTCGACGAAGCTCTCGATTCTAGGTAACTCGGGCTAACGTCCTAGCACTGAGAGGAGACAATGCGATCAGGATATGTCCTGGATTCGCCAATGTGGCTCAAATCAAATATTAGGCTTGTGCCATTCGTTCATTTCAATCCGTAAGCACGTGAATATTGTATACGAGTCGAAAACCAGTCATGCTATTGCCAGGCGGGTTCGTAGAGTAATTTGTAGTCCGAACGATATTTCCACTGCGCATTCATGGCACTCGGGCTATGCCAATCCCCCTGTCACGTGGGGCTAGCGACTCAACTGACGACGTCCCTCCCCCGCCATAGAAGAAAAAAAAGTTGTAAGTACTACCAGATAACGCCAAATCAGCTCTCGCCTCTACATTTATCTCGAATCGCTCCTGTTTGTGTCTTTTCGCAGTCACTCTACTACACCATGAAAGTCCTCAGCCTGAATTTTCTCACCTGCGCCGTCAAGGCCTGCAGAGCCACCTCCGACTCTTACCCTCTTCACCCCAAGGACGCCGAGCTTGTCCAGGATGAGATTGAGCTGAACCCCGAGATGATCATTAATGTGTTGCCCCGCCTTGACTGGGCTGCTCTGCGTATTACAGCTTCGGAGGTAAGTTTTTGTGTCCATTGCAGTGGTTTAGGAGGAGAAAAGAGAGACTCCATACCAAACTTGGCTCTGCAATAACTTCACCATGACCAATCGGAAAGAAGAGTCTAACCGTGTGTGTTACAGCTTGGCTTTCCTCAGCTTCCTGAGCAGGCCCCTTCGGAAGAAGAGCTTCAGTCAGACGAAAAGACTCTCAAAGACTTGCACCATTTGCTTCTCGAGACGCAAATGTCTGAGGGCAAGCTCGTATGTGGAAACTGTGGGCATGAGTACGCTGTCAAGGAGGGCATCGCCAACTTCCTGCTGCCCAGCCACTTGGTGTAAAGAAACAGGCTTTGGCGGATTATTGGATAAAACGTATAGAGAGAGGGGTCTTAGAAAGGGCGACGAAGAGTAGCCAGCAATACTGGCGCATGGCCATGGGGCCGAGTTTTCACGATGATGACGGCTCACGAAAGGGGATGCATAGCCAAAAAGAGGTGTCGCACTGGAGTTTGGCGTTGAGTTCTTCATTACAATATTCGAACCACATTCGGAAAGGCAATCGATGGATCAAAGACTCAGTTTTGCATACGCGAATCTCCGTCTCTTTGTCTTGACTACATTTGATGCACGAAACATGCTGAAACTCTTCCTCCTGTCACGTCACCAATGAAAACTCAAACTCCGTAATCTGATATACAAGTACCGGCCCCGGTAGACACCGATACGATTGGCAGCATTGCTGGTTCCGGTACAAATATTCTACTGCTTCTTTTGAGCGGCAGGACCCATGTCTTTCTCAAAGGCACCGTAGGACACCTCAAGGCTACCAAGAGCCCTCAAACCGACACCCAAGATCGAGAACAGGACGATAGAAACAACAATGCCCATGAAAATACCTAAGATCGAAGAGTTAGTGGACAAAGGAGCATCTGCGAGGAGTACGTGTTCTTTGCTTACCAGGTGTGAAGAACTGGTACTTCTGAAACAGGGGGCGGTTGTCGATTATAGTATCGTTGTCGGCTCGCCTCATCAGACCGTCCGTGACATCCCTCTTCAGATCCATAGGAATGGGCCCATCGAATTCGGGCTCATAGATCGTCTTCTCGGTCGCGGGCGCTGATTCCTTTCGGGACCCAGGGCTGCCAACGAAGAGAACAGTGTAAGACTCGCCCTCCCTTACGCCAACAGACCACAACATATCATTTTCTGGCTTTCCGTCAGCATTCGACCACATAGAATCAGTCTTTGTAATACTCACTCTGGCCAGTTTCGTCATCCTCTAAGGAGAGCAGGTGGGTGAAACGGGGCGTCACGTCCTTGCCCTGTTGAGAGCACACCTTTTTGATGTACTTGTCCAACTCTGCTTCATCGACCGCCTCTCCGACAACTTCAGGGATGATAGATCTGCCTTTGATCCCTTCGCGCTTGATGGAAGAGTAGAGATCTCGCACGTCGGAGGGTCGGCGGAGGTCAGCGGCGTTGATGCCCTTCTGGCTGACCAAGTAGTAGTCGTTCGTCGGGCATGAAGCGAGTAGAGCTTTGGCATGTTCGAGCGCCTGCGATGTCGTCTGGACGTAGTCGGTACTGGGTGCATCGGGGAATCTATGATCGTCATCGCTTAGCAGGGAGCTCCAGTTGAAGCTTGGAAACAGGAGGCGCGTCATACTCAGAGGTTGAGAACATGACAAGAGGCCATGAGTCCGAGAACGCGGCTGTAGAGCCGACGAGTGCCAGCGCGCTGGCGATTATTTGGAGACGCATAATTGACGGAGGTGCTGAATGATGTTGCCTGCCTGTCAATTCCAGGCTTGTGATGGTTTGCTGCTAGACATGGGAAAGCTGATGCAGCAGCAATGGCCACCTTACGTAAGTACCTTGCTATCTGCAAGTCCCCGTTTTATGCACACCTCGGTGAAAGAGCCATGCGGAACCGCCCTGAAACTTTGCGATGGTGGATTTTCTAGGATGCTAGAAGTACTATCAACAACCCCAAGCGATTCGCCCACTACATTCTTTGGTGCTATCGCCAGCTAAAGAGCTTGTTGGTGCACTAGATCACCATGTTTGCAAAACCGAGACCCAAAAAGAGCATTCTGCCACCACCGTCGAAGAAGCGAAAAACGACATCTGCCGTTGAAGAAGTCAGTTTCGACAATGATGCGCGCCAGGAATATTTGACCGGCTTCCACAAGCGAAAGCTGCAACGTATCAAGAACTCCCAGGAAGAGGCTGCGAAGAGGGCTCGTCAAGAGAAGATTGAGATGCGAAAGCAGGTATGTCCAACAACACATACAGATTCGGCACGGTTGTGTACAATGGTTTTTAACGTGTGCCTCTTAGATTCGAGAAGAGCGCCGCCGCGAAGTCGAAGAGCACGTGCAAACTGTCAATCGACTGCTGCAAGAGTCAGCAGTCGCTGGAGCGGTTCAGCAAGACTCGGATGATGAGGAATCAGACCAATGGGACGGCTTCCCCGATCAACCCAATCTCGACATTGTTGACCATGAGGAAGAATATATCGACGAGGACCGCTACACAACAGTCACCGTCGAGTCTGTGTCAGTCACAAGAGACGGGCTACACAAGCCGCAGGTTGACGAGAGCGAGGATGAGGAAAAGAACAAGAATACAAAGGACGCCAAGACGGAAAAGTCACAAGAAAGGCCTAAAAAGAAGAAGAAGAAGAAATTCCACTACGAGTCCAAGTTTGATAGGCATTTGACGGAAAGGAAGCAGAAGGCCAAGAATAGGGCCAAGAGGCCATAAGCGGGAATGCTCAGATGAACAAAAGGAGGATACCACAGGCGGGCCACATGGGCCATGCGAACAAGCATTTACAAAAGATACCCTTGGTAGAAAAGCCAGCTTCAACCAGCTAGTTGAAGCGTAACATACGGCAGCTGCTCCATTCGCTCATCTGTCAATACATTGAAATTCCTGCAACCCAGGCAGCCAAACGGGACGGCAAAGCCGCAACCAATGCCGCCTGGAGGCATGTCAACAAACACCTTGTATCCTGCACGAGTGCGCAAAGGTCGACGGTCGCTTAGATGTTGCCAATCTCGTTCTGAAGGTCCTCCAGGTCCTTCTGGAGGGCGGTGTACTTCTTGGACATCTCCTCGTACTTGGTCTCCCACTGATCACGCTCGTTCTCGAGGGCTTGCACCTTGCGCTCAAAGTGTCCGGCCTTGACGTCGGTCTGTCGAAGCCTGTAGGTTTGATTGTTAGCTCATGCATCGTCCGGGGTGCGTGAATTCGGTCGTGTCCAAAATGGCGGTGGGAAGGTATAGCTCGATAAGGGATAGACATACTTCTCGTTGGCCTCGCGAAGTGTCTTGTCGGCATCCTCGGCCTCCTCCTCGAGGAGCTGCAGCCTTCGCTGAAGAGTCTCGTTCTGTGTTCCGTGCTGCTGACCCTCATCGGCAGCCTTCTTGAAGTCCTTGACAGCGTTCTCGAGCTTCTCGACCTCGCCCTCAAGGAGGTTGTTCTTGTGCTGCAGAGAGGTAATTTCCTGCTCCTTGGACAAGTTCTCCTGTTCGAGCACCTTGGTCTTGGTCTTGAGATCCTCGACCTGGGAAGTGGCCTCGTCGGCCTCCAGACGGAGCTGGTTCATTTTCTATCCACCATCGCCATATTAGAATGGGTCGACGATAGTTACCCCTCCACAGTTGCCTTGCGGAATTTGGCGGGGTAGCAAGAGAAGCTTGGAAGACTAACCTCCTTGATGCGGTCCATTTTGATGAGCGACGGTGGATTCGATTTGCTTGAAGAAAAAAGCTGAAGGAAATCTGGTGATGGGGTCAGACGACGCGTTGTTCGGATGTGAGATGAAGTAGTCAAGATTCAAGAAAGGGGAGAAGCGATGCCCCTCCACAACTGCCCCAGTGGAGGCCCGCGATACGTACCCGGCCGGTACAGCCTCATTGGTTCCCTGTGGCGCTGCCAGGTTTGTGGCGCTTCAACATGCACGCGCCCTCTGTCAGCCAGCCAGGCAGGTGTTGAAGTGGCTGTTGCCCGGTCAGCCAGCACAAGCCAACAAAACAACCCTGGCATATCAATGAAACACCGCGAGCTGGGGAAAGGGGCCTTGCCTTCTGCCAACTAACTTAGAACCCTGCCGATGGTATTCAATGGCGAGTCGACTACTTACTTTTTTCTCCAACAAGACACCTCTCTAAATACCTTCCTCTACAATCCCCGGCATCATGTTGGCGGCGCATCGCGACCAGGAGAACCTAGTTCATAGCCAGCAGGTTCCGACTAAACAGCAGCACAAGACCCCCGGCGGTCGATATCCCAAGACGCCATCTCGACACGCTCAGCATGACGAAAACGCACCGACTACATTTGCCGGCAAAACTGGCCTGGGGGGCGCAAAGAGCTTCCTCGGCAATGATAAAACCATAGCTAAGGGCAATGGTATGCGACAGGCCTTGGTTACTCCGATGGGTATGAATGATTCAACTTCAGTACACAAGCTGCAATCGACTAACCAACACGCGTCAACAGATACACGCAGCCGAGCCCCTCTAGGCAACAAAACAACTAATGCCAAAGCTAGAACCGGGCAGGCGGGTGGTGTCAAGGGCCTGGCGAAGGACATTGAGACGACACAGATGAAGCCGACCGCTCAGAAGCCCAAACAGCGACCTGTTGACCTAGCGCCACTCGAGTTTAGAATCAAGGAAGAGCAAAAGGTGGCCGAGCAGGAGGTGAAAGAGCCTGAGTACGCACCACCAAGGCCGAAGGACCTTCCTTACGAATCCGACGTCTTCCCGAAAGACCTCTTAACTCTAGAGGGTCTCAAGAAGGAGAATTTACTCAAAGGCTACTACCAGCATTTTTACAACCCCATTGATGATGAAGGCGTCTCCCGACAGGACCGAGAGTTTGAGGAGACGATGAAAAAAGTCGCAGCCAAAGCCGAGGAGAGAAACAAGCAGGAAACAGACGCACTTACCTGGAACATTGACGACCTTTCGGACAGCGAGGAACAAACCAGGCTAGCAAAACGCAAGAATGTTGCTGTTGGAGTTTCAGACCCAAAAGCTAAGGGTATTCGGTCTAAGCAGCCTTCTAGCCTGGCTTCAAGGCGTGCTGCTTCAGCATTGTCGATCCATTCCGACACGAGCAGCGGTAACAAGGTCCCCACCGTTGCACGAACGACGAAGACCAGGAAGCCTCTAAGTTCCTTGATTCAGGGCAGAAAACCCGCCTCACGGAGTGCTGTCCCTGCCAAGATGTCGCATGCCGATAGTGCCACTGGAGAGGCTGCGTCACGAACCACGATCGGCTACAGCCGTGGTAGGTCTGCATCATCTATGATCCACTCACAAGGTCGCGGATCTGGCACGGTCGCACGACCTCAGCGGTCGGTAAAACCTGCGGATCCAGTCAACTCTATTCAACCTGACTTGACAATTACTCCCGCCCGCCTCCGACAGGCGGCGCTGAAGAATCACGACATCCGTCCGCGACCCCAGTTCATGTCCATATTCGACGAAGATGGAGACGACGAAGATATTCTTCCGCCGAGCCGTCCTCTTGAGTTGTCTGATGATGATGAAGAGTTCGAGCTGAGACTGAACATCTGAGGAGGAAAATCGAACTGTACGATTAGAAGTCACGCGGCGTTTGAGGGGCAGATCTCATCGAAGTCTTATGGATAGACGATGACAGGGAGTTTTGGAAGGTTTACTGGATTAAAAGGCCACCGGAGCTCAACATACTTCGGAGACCGCTTGTTAGAGCCTTCGCTTGGTTTTTGGACTTGTGCACCCGGCGAGTGTCGGTGATTAACGACTTTCATTGATAACGACTTGTTTTGTGCTACTTTATCATTTAAAAGAATGGGCCGTGTCCACTACATAGTAATGAAATGGCATCACTGTTCTGTTCAGTTCGGCCGTAAGCGATTCATTGAAACTGTATCGTCAACAGACGCGCCATGTAGCCAGGCAAAGGAGGTTTGAGAAATGTCTATTCAGTAGGGAAACATGTACAAGTGCAAAATGGTGAACCGAGAACATGTGTTTCATTACCTGGTCTTGTTGATTGATGATTGTGTGGAGGATATTTCCTAGAACATGGGATTACGGGCAGGAGGGCTATGGCAATCCATGCAGCACAAGTATTAACTCACTGCTCCAGCAGAGAAGAACGCTATAAAGCGCATGAGAGTTTGCGGCGGAAACTTGCATTATCTGAAAGCGCAAGTACTACTAGACTGACTACCTTGAAGGATGGTTTGCAGTCAAAGAAGCGGACAAACCGTGATGCCGCCATCCGAATTCGAATGTGAGCGCCACAGCTTGAAGCGCGGTATCGGGACGCGTTAATTAGCACACAGAGTACCCCGTCAACCGTGTATTTTTTCCCAGGCCCAGCGACCAATGACAGGCGGACATACTACGCAAGCCACCAGCGCCCACCTAGAATGTGGCTGGGGGGCCTCATTACCGCTTTGCCTAAGGTAGTACTACTGCAAGATGCCAGTATCCCTGAACTGAAAGTCAAGGCTTGGTCAATCGTCAACTTCCTGGGCCGTCAGCCATTTTTTCCTTCTCGCATCCATTCCCCACGGTTTGGAGATTGCCCTTGTTCATCACAATCGACTCCACCACGCGCTTTGCCTCTCTTTCGGCGCCAGTATCCTTCTCAGGCCCCGGCGACTTTTTCTCCTTACCGCTGCAGATTTGGTGGATGACGCCGCTCCGCCGCACCCTGCCTCTTTGATCTGGGAACGTCGCTCGGTCGCGTGAAGCCTCCTCTCGCGCGTTAGCCCTACTACAACTTGTCCGCTCACGCAATTACGACAGTCCGCCTGGACCCGTACCGAGGACCTCCAGATACTCCATATACGGTGCTCACCAGACGCTCCAACTCCAGGATAATATGGTTGGAGCACGGGGGAGCAGATAGGAAGAGCGCATCGTAACGATGACTCGCCCGCCAGGCGCGAGCTTCGCGCAGTTCTTCCCCACCGCTCCAAAGGTAAAAGCCCAAGCTCAGAGCCGCGCAGACCGTGAGCAAGACCGCGAACGTCCCAAGACAGCGTCCATCAACGGCGCGCCGGAGTCTTTTGCAGCATCTGCCACATTAGATGCCGACGCGAATGGTTCAAGCCGGCCCTTGCCCGGGCAGACTGATCATCTTGACGACAACGAATCCCCCATCGCAGACATACCCAGCACTGTCGACTCGGCCAGCTCCTACAGCAGCGCGGCCTCGTCCATTTTCAGCGCATCCGCCCGGCACGCCGCCGCGGTGACAACTGCTTCGTCCCGCCTTCCTACCTCGAGCCTTACTCCCATCGCAACCAAAGATTCGCCCTCCAACTCCTTTGCTTCGGCCCCCATAAAGCCGGGCATGTCTGCATACCTGATGGCCGACCGGGCCCCCAGACAGTCCTCTCACAATTCTCCAGCCGCTGGCCCCATTGGCTCGATATCAGACGGACTCCCAACTATAGAGCGCGTTCCGGCTCGAGACCCCTTGTCCTCGGTCAAGGGCCTCATCTGTACCCATGACCCGCTCCTCGATCGAGTACACAATAAGAGCGTTAGCAGAAATGCCAAGCCGACCTATAGAGAGTTCGGTCGGGTATGTACATCTATAATTTCTTCCCTCCGGGGGGGCGTCATCTGTGGTGAAGAGACTCATGGCTAATGAAATGGTTAGGACGATGACGCCCCCCCTACAGACCCTCGGCTGTCCAAGCCGGGTGGTCGTCTTGGTTATATTAATACCGATTATTACCTTCCCAAGGCGCGACTGCGGACAGCCCCCGAAAATATCAAGCCTTACCCCTACGATCCCAAGACCTCCATAGGCCCCGGCCCACCGACGCAAATCGTGGTGACGAGGTACAACCCGCTGGCTCCTTTCAGCAAAGTGACGGCAATCTTTGCTACGTTTGGCGAGATCGCAGAGAGCAGCAACAAGATGCATCCAGAAACCGGCAGCTACCTTGGATTCGCCACTATTCGCTACCGCGATTCGAAACGTCCCGACCGGCCCCGCATCTCCGCCATTGACGCGGCTCGTCGAGCGGTGCGAACTAGGGGCATCAAGATAGATGCAGATGTTGTCCGTGTCGAATACGATCCAGAGGGCCATAGGAGTCGGCGGATGCTGGAAGAGCATCTTAGAAGGGAAAAGGAAAAATTCGAGAAGAAAGAGCAGGAGAGACTTGCTTATGCCGTGAAGGCACCTCCGACAGGGCCCAAGTCGGGACCAGCTCCAACATTCACGAGGCCTCCTCCAACCGCTCCCAAGGGGCCGGCCGCTCAGCGACAGTCTGCGGCACCCAGTACGCCACAACCGACAACAGCTCCAGTGCAGCCCAAGGCACAGGGTGCGACTGAAGTCAAGAACCTAGCGCCTCAACTCGCAGACGACCCATACATCTACGTTACAGGCGATAGTGTTCCCGTATTGACAAGCATCTTGCCGCACATGAAGAAGCGGTTAAAGAATTACGGATTCGAAGACATTCGCATTGATAAGTCCGGATACTATGTTGTTTTTCGAAACTCCTTTACGGGCAAGTCGGAAGCTGAGCGATGTTTCCGTGCTGTTAACCACACCGAATTCTTTAACTACGACATGGCCATGCAGCTCTGTCTGCCGCGACCTCGCCAATCTGATCAGTCCGACCGTCCCGGGCGGTCTAGCACAAGCCCTGAACGAAAACCCCGAAGTGAGGTTCGACAGCGTGATGAGAAAGACAGGCGGCGACGGGAAGAGGAGGCGGATCTTGAAGAGGAGAGGAGGCAGAGGGCTAAGAACTTTGACCCGGTGATCGAGGCTGTGGAGGTTGTCCGGCGTGAGATGACCGAACATCTCATCCGACATATTCGCACAAAGGTTGCCGCGCCTGCTCTCTCCGACTTCCTAGATCCCTCCAATCACGTTGCCAAGCGGCGGAGATTTAACATTGAGCATCCTGACGATATTGATGAGATACCAAGCATTGAGGACGGCAATGATAGCTCACGGGTGGGAACTCCAAATTCCCGCGCAGATCCCATTGAGCGGAGAACTGGTCGCTTGGAACCCAAGGCATTGCCGAGGATTCGCAAGACAAAGGTCAAGGGACAGGCTCAACGCAGTGCCTTTGTCGATCCCTTCGCACGCCAGCGGCCCCCGGCTGCGCGAACTGCCTTCCGCTCTCTTCACCACCGCCTCAGAAGTCTGGACAGCGATGTCGAGTCTGATGACGACACTGACACCAGGGCATTGATGGCTCGGGAGACGGAGGAGCCCGAATCGCGTCCCCGCAGCCGCATGAGCACTGACGATGAGGCCTCAAAGGACGATTTCGCTTCTTGGGGCCCCGTTGAAGATGACTCAATGACAGAAGCCAGCTTTGCCATGGCAGATCCTTTGGCTTCTCGAAAACGCAAGCTCGGGACGATTGTGGACACCTCTCTCAAGCGCCCAAAGAAATCAGACGAGGAGCTTTTCGGCGTCAAGCTCGGACAGCTTGGCTCAGGCTTCGTGACTCGGGAGGATACTGTGGACATCCTTCCAGAACTAGACGCCGGCGATGATCTTGAAAGCAGAGTATCACGCTCCGAGACCCCCGCGTCTGTTGCAGGCAGGACATCGAAAAAGAAGCCCGTCAAGACGAAGAAGAAGACGAAGAAGGCGATGTTCGAGGAGCGAGAGGCTCTGAAGCGCCAGACCGAGCAGCGTGGCGAGGACGATGAAGTCGCCGAAATTCCCAAATTAGAAGAGAAAGTTGAGGATACGAAGTCGCCTGTGGAAGAACCTATCCCGGAGCCGCCCTCGGAGAAATACAATGAGAAGCTGCTTTCAACAGAACCCTTGACACCAGCCATGGTGTTACCGGATGGCTTCAAATTCGATCTGTCGCTCTTCCAGGGTCTCGACCTTGGCGTCAATGATAAGCCCGACATAGCAAGACTCACCAAGAGATTCAACGTCAAGGACATCGGCGACCCGGAGTTGTGGCTCTGGAAACGAAACCGTATCAGAGAGCTCAACGCACGCAAAGGTTCGGCCGATACTCCGGTCTCTATCGAGGGTTACTATGTGCCTAATCCCACCGGCTGCGCTCGCACTGAAGGAGTCAAGAAGATTCTCAACTCGGAAAAGTCCAAGTACCTGCCTCACCATATCAAGGTGCAGAAGGCCAGACAGGAGCGCGAGGCCCGCAATAACAAGTCGGGCAAGGATACCGTAACCGCGGCTGCTGAAGCGGCGAAGCTTGCGGCCGAGAAGCTGATCGCCAAGGGCAACTCGCGTGCTAACCGTGCCACGAACCGCCGCTACGTGGCGGACCTCAACGATCAGAAGAAGACGCTCGGCCAGGACTCTGACGTGTTCAAGTTCAACCAGCTTAAGAAGCGCAAGAAGCCTGTCAAGTTCGCCCGCTCGGCCATCCACAACTGGGGTCTATACACCATGGAGAACATTGCCAAGGACGACATGATCATCGAGTATGTCGGCGAAGAGGTCCGGCAGCAGATTGCCGAGATTCGCGAGAACCGCTATCTGAAGAGCGGCATCGGCAGCAGTTACCTCTTCCGCATCGATGAGAATACCGTCATCGACGCCACCAAGAAGGGCGGGATCGCGCGGTTCATCAACCACAGCTGCATGCCTAATTGTACTGCCAAGATTATCAAGGTCGAGGGAAGCAAGCGCATTGTCATCTATGCATTACGTGACATTGCCATGAGTACGTTGTGTCCTTTAATTCCCCCCCTACGTGCTTTTCCCAATTCCAATCGCTAATGGCTCCCTACAGACGAAGAGTTGACCTACGACTACAAATTCGAGCGTGAGATTGGCAGTCTTGACCGCATTCCTTGTCTCTGCGGCACAGCAGCATGCAAGGGCTTCCTCAATTGATACTACTTTTGCTTTTTTACCCTACTTCATTTCCCAACCCTTTTCCATATCTTCGTCACCCCTCCGAGGGATGAAATATATCAAGACCAGAATCAAACAAAAGGTGAATTGGCGCACGTGTCATTCTTGAAGGCGTTGGGGGGGAGGGCATGACGGGCACAAATTGGTGTTTAAGAGGTCTATTTGGTCAACTTGCGGAAGAAGAAAAGGGGCAGCAGATGACAGGACATCTTTGCGAGCTGTTCTCGCGGCTCATCTTTTTACCAGCAACAGCCGGAAAGGGTGGCTAAGCACTCTCTGTTTTATTAGGTATCTAACGGGGGGGAGGGGTATCCTGGAGGCTTTGACGGGGCGTTCAACCGGCCGGTGATATGCTTCTTTACTATCTTCCTTGTCTTCTTAATGGCTGAGACACAAAGGTTGTCTGGTGCCGCTCTTCTGTATATATTCAACCAGCTCAACACCAGATAGACATGGAGTTTGTGGCGAGTCCACCTCCGAAATGTGGAAATGAGGTCGACTATGGAGATTGTTGGGCAAATTCAGTGACATGACAGCAACTACTATACTCAGTGACTGAGAGCAATGGCTTAGTCTAGTATTGCTATACAAGGATGAAGTGGTGTGCAGGTACTGGTTCCCTACCCTCTCCCTCCTTGCCTCCAAAGATGTTGTCTATCCTGCTCACTTTGCGTCCGGGATCCAGCATGCGTTTTCCCGGCTTGCGTCCAATACTGAATAATGCCTGCAAAGTTGGCTTTGTCCCAATACTTGACCGGGTCAATCTCATGAATGTCGTTTATCTTTCTGTGCTCTTTCTCATATAAGTCATTTATAGATCAATCATGCTCCTTTTTCACTCTAACATGGTGGTCGCCGACGTCGGGTGGTGCCCTTGGCCCGAGCATCCAGTCCTGCATGGCAAGCCACTCGCTCCAGTTCGACTCGGCGCCTTGTATCTCTTCCTCGGTGACGCTCTGCAAAGGCCTCAGGAATGGTACTGTCTGTCCATCATCCATGTCGTACTGGGACTTGACTCTAAGCCAACTATCGCTCTTTGCGGCAAACATGTAGTTTCTGCGTTCACTTTCGTGGATAGGCCCGATTCCTTGAAGCCAGTCGTCGCCAAAGAACCCATGGAGAACAGCGGGAGAGTCGAAGCCTGTCACAACAAGGCGACGGATGTATGGGATGAGTGTAACTGAGCAGGCCGTTGGAATGCCGAGAGGTATTGTGCCAGGGCCGGGTGCTCGAGCAGACGACGTCGAGGCACCAGGGACTGGACCTGCACCGGAACGAGTTGGTGTCAAAGGATGTGAGCTTCCTTTCTGGAAGGGCAGCAGAACGTTGACACATGCAGCCACAGTTTGAACCGGGGCGCTGTACTGGGCATGGTCGACGAAGTAGCGTAAGCAAGACTGGAACTTGGGGTACCATTCGAAAATGTCGAACTGGGACTCTCGAAACGGCTGCGTCAACTCGTTAGTATAGGGCTGGCTTTGAGTTTGGACGAGCCAAGGAGAGGGCCAAGAGGCAGCAAGCGGGGTTAGGAGATGGGCCACTCACGCTTTGAAATTGCATGGACATGATGGCTGATAGTGGTGGGTTCGAAAGTCGGCTATCATGTATTCTGCTGCCAGATGCAGTTCGAGTGGCTTTAGGTCAAAACCAGGAATGGGAAAGGCAGCGTATAACTGAAGGATGGATGTCACTCATGACAGGGTTGCCCAGAGAGAATAAGTATGCCGACACTCTGCAAGGGTCCACGGCACGAGCCGCAAGGTCGAGCGAGGGCAAGTCACACCGAGCCAAAGAGCGGATATAGACAAGGCTCGGGCCAGGACAGGATCAGCACACGGTGCGTTGCAGGCCTCGCGGCGACTGCAGCGCCAGCGGTGAAAGCGACGGACGAGGAGCAGGCGAGAAGAGAGCGTCAGGAATGGGCCCGCCGCTTAGAACGGTTGGAAGCGCCGGACTAGCGATTGGTCGAGGCGAGGAGCCCGGCCAAAGTCGAGTGGATTGTAGATGGAGCCCCGTGTAAGTCGATTCGTAAGAGTCATGTAGACCAATAGAGCAGCGACCAAGCAGCGGAATGGCAGGTGTGGTTGGTTGTCCTTTAGACTCGAGTGACGTTGGGCCACGGAGTGAGGACAGTTCTTGATTCCAGGAGACCCCTGCTTCGGCCTGTCTGCGAGATGGACGTATGCAAGGAGCCAGACAGGGTTATGCCGGCACAGACAATGCTGCTAGAGTGAGACCAGCAGAATCTAATTGGTGGATGTATATATAAGAGGCAAGGTAAGGAGATGTTGGGTGATGAGACAAATGGTAAGAGCTGGCTGCGTTTCCGTAATGGAAGGGCTTGGTAGAAACGGCGAGACTATCTGGACGCAGGTTCAATGGTTGAAGGCGAAGACGGACATTGACGAGTTGAAAGAAGAAGAAGGTTATGTAAGGCGACGCGCGAAAGATGATGGGAGAAAGAAGAGAGTTTACAGCTGAACTGCAGTGATGATGAATGTGCGGAGCCACAAGAGACTGATTGATTACCTAGGCTAGATCGCTGTTGCGTCTGTACAAGGTAGTCTAAGGTATTGCGCGGGAAGCATTGACGACAACCTGTTGAGACTTTCAATTGGAAGGTGGGTTTGCCGGATATTATACCTCCCGGGGCCGTGGGCCGGGCCTGGACGAGGGACGAGGGACGAGGGACGAGGGACGAGAAGGAAGGATGTCGTGGGCTGGTTGACGCTGTGTAGCTCCCTCTTCCACTGCCGCCTCTCTGCTCCATAAGGCAGCTACTACCTATTACCTAGACTCGTAGGTAAGGTAAGGCAAGGCAAGGTACGTACGTACGTAAAGTTGAGCTTCAAGTTTACACCGCACCGTACATCACATGCCCTAGCACGCGACCATTGGATGTCTTCTTTCCTTCTTGCTCTCTCCCTTTTCCCTTTTCCCTTTTCCCTTTTGTGCTGTGTCAGCTGAATCACGACTCGGCATTTCTTGACGGAAAGTGACAAGTGATAGGCGAGCCTATAGCTTAGTAGCTCCTGTCTACGTCGGCTCCCGACTATTCACCTTCACCTCTCCAAGCAATGTTGGTCATATCATCCTTGATCCTGATCCTTCACCCAACACGTCAGGTACCGCCTAAACCCGCCGATTCGAACCCTTCCCCTGGGGCAGACCCACGTCCGCGCCGACGCCCAGGGCATGGGCATGCCCTGGATGATCCCAGCTACGTACTATCTGCTGCAAGGTGACGGGGTCCGCGTCCAATGTGGCAGCACGGAGCCCATCCGCTCGCAGTGGCCGGGGCTGCAGAAGCCTACAGTTCAAAATCCGCCCATGACAGCCTTGCGTTGCTGCACACTCATCGTGGCTGCAGCATGGCACGGGACCGCTGACGCCCAGTTCACCAGGTTCCAGGGACCCAGGGCCCAGCCCCAAGGGACGCTCTCCCGGACGATCACCCCCCGTGGGTGGGGGACTCGCATCGACCGGTAGAGCAATTCTGTGTGGGCGCGCGTATTCGGGGCTACTTCCCATCACTACCGATGTTTCTATCCCCTGTCAAGCCAGGCGGCGTTCCCGTGTGCTCGAGTACCTCAAATGGGTAAATGGCCCGGTACTGCCACAATAACCCTCATCAACGTCTGCTATTCTCTACCTCCCTGTTCTACTCTGGCTTACCGTGGCATCGGGTCGGAATCATGTCACAGTCAACGCGCTTACAACAACGAGGTCGACGTCAGCGCTCGTCACATCCCTCGAATCCTCAATCCGGCTGACCGTAGGCTAAGCCCTTTCCAACAATCCCCCGTTAAGCTCGAGAAAACCAACGGAGGATGCGGAAAGAGGATTTGTCGCGAGCTCGTCTGCTTCAACCAGGGTCGCGATGAGGCGCCACAGGGGGGGTATCCCTCCAGGGGATGTGGTTGGCCAGTTTGCAGATCTAAATGCCCGTTCGAGATAAACGACCTTACGCACCTCTCATATACCCATTCACAGGTGATTTTCGAGCCTGCTGTCATGGACAAGGGACGACAAAGTGCCTCCGCAGGGTCCACCTGGAACCCACCCAGTGTCAGTGAACTCAACTGAACTAACAACGTCAGCCGTCAATGAGGTCTTGGCTGGCGTCTAACGCGACTCGCGAGCAGCTTTTCGGCAGATCACGATACTCACGGAGCCGAGGGACCATCTCGAGCTGGCCCTCGATTCGATCCAGTATTATGTGCTCTTAGCTCACCAATGTTGTTAGAATCTCCCCGTCGCAAAAGTTCGCAGTGGAGTTTGGGCAACAGCAGAGCACGCACACATACGGAGCATCCTGATGAGAAAACGAAGAAGTACAAAAAAGTAAAAACAAGCCAGTATCATCTTTTGTCCCCAATGGACCCGGCCGATTGAGAATGTCCTTCTCCCCTCACCTAGGTAGCACCCACCTAGCTCATTATCTACGCAGCGCTCCGTACACCCTTATTGGTAGACTACGCAGTCTGCGTAGTAGGTTTCTTGTTCGTGGGACATGACTGGCGAAGCTAGCGCAGACAGAGCGATGGCTGAAACGAACTGTTGGCCAACGCAGAACAATGACTGAGCTCCTAGCTTCGGTTGTTCAGGTCGTCAAGGATATTAAACCCTATCAAACCCTATCAAGGAACTATGACGATGCATCCTGGCTCAGCTCTCGACACATTCAGCAATTCGCTACCCCCCTCCGTTGGTGTTTATCGAGATTCTGTGATTAGCTCTATTCACGGACTGTCGCTTTCAAACTTACTACCTTCCAGAACATCCATCTCACTCCTCTCGCTACACGAATGGTTCAGTCTACCATCTCGAGTCAATCTTCACAACAACAGTTTTATTCATTAACGTCTGAAGTCGGGGGCTTGGATATAGCCCTCGGGTTGCAAAGAAGAAAAGAATCTGCCTCAATCGAACCTGGGGTCCAAAAAGGGGGATTTTGCCACTAGTCGGCCCACTCGAAATTGTGCGAGCAAACTTATTTGATTGTCAAGAGTTCGTAATTTCTCTATCAACTCACTGGCTACTTTATTAGCTTGGTTGATCTCTCTTCTACTCCTGTTATTCGAGCTTTTTACTGGTCAATATAGTACGCGTCAATGCGAGGACAATTTCGGACTCGTCACCGACGAGGCGTCGTTCAGCTTTGCCAATGGGTCTTGTTAACCCGTCTTTCTACCGTAGGGTAGTCCCAGGCGCTAGAAGGTGTACAAAGTCTTTACGAAGAGTTGAGAGGGAATGGGATCTACGACTAGTGGTGGCTCCACCGTGCCACCCGCGCCATCCCTTTGGCCTCCATGGACATCCCTGTCCGACGGGGGGCCTGGCATCAGATGAACACACTACGGAGTAGCACGTACCTACATGTACTCCTCCCATCCGCCGTCTAGAGTACGACTACAGTACAAGTGACCACTACAAGTGACGCACTTTCAGCTGCGTCTTGTGCAGCCAAAGCTTGGCCCAATAAGCAACAACCCTGTTATGTCCCCACAACCCCCCCCCCTCCCCGAGACAAGGAGATCAGCATCGATGACAGGGCCGGCCTCCTGGGAAGCCCGAGGGAGCGATGGAGACCTTGAGCCTGACAGCACCGCCGAGAAAAAGAAAAGGAAGAAAGGGGAGAGCAGTGCTAGGATCAAGTAACAGCAACCTGCTTGGGCTGCCCTCCGAGTCTTGTACTCAAGTCCATGAATATATGACTGGCGTTCCTCCACATAATGGTTACGAAGACCTCACCTCTCGGTAAGACTCCCGAGTCCCGATCTTCTTGACCAACTGAGAGCCGTGTGATGGCCCAAGAAGTAACATGTCCCCTGCCTAAGAGATGCAAGTGGTCTCGGGCGAATCAACGGTGCGTTGCCAGATCTGGCGTGGCCCTCGATTGCGACCTGTCAGCTCGGCTCAAAGAAGGTTTGACATGCTCCCTTGCAGATGACGACTTGGTTTGGAGGGCTGCAATTGCTGGGAACTCATCGAGACTAGTGGAGGTTGCAGCATACTGTACGAAGTCCGTTGGCATTCTATCAACCATTACAGACATCGCGCAATGATGCAACACGTCCTCACTGGAGGGAAGCTGCTCCCTCAAGGTGGACCAGGGGTTCAGCAAGGCATGTCTTTAAATTCCAGCAAAGCTGCCTGAAACATACTGGGCATGGCTGGAAGGGAACATCTCGATAATAGCTGCATCCCACTTGAGCTTGCCGTATAGAAGTAACATATCGACTATCCAACGACTTGAGCGAAAAGCAGCAATGGTGAACATCTTGATACGATGATGCCGAGCATAAACAACCCGACGATCTCAGTCGAACCCTGAGATGCAGTTAAATATAGCACTGTTCCCCGGCCCTGACTCGAGGACTTCAAGCGGGGGAAAGGATAGATGGGCCAGATAGATTGCACGGCAGACAAGCCGCCGAGTGCAACAAGACATGCCTTCAAACCAGGGTCATGGTTTGCCAAGACCATTTTCCAGTGCTGAGAACCAAAGTACTACGACAGGATCTGGTGGCTGGGATAAGATGGATTCCAGGAGCCTGGGAAGGGAGCGGATGATGGCGATGGCGCCGACGCTCTGCAATGTACTGGATCGGGAGCACGCCGGATCTCTGGTACTACCCCAGGGCAGCAGCACGATTCTAAAGATCCCGACCGTTGCACAAGTGGTGTTTGACCTTTTCGGCTGGGATGCTGATCTCTCAGGATTTCAGCAGATGTCAACCGCACGAGGCTGGCGAGGGTGCAAACAAAGACACGGCAGCTGTCGGCAGCCTCGTTTATCAACACCGATAGACCCATGTGGATCTTGATCGGTCACGCTGAGGGTGGATATGTTCTGGCTTCCGATGCGAGACGCGGCGCCTGGGCGGTTGATGTGGCACACAAGGATATGCCCACCAAGAAGAGGTTGGCTCGTTGGCTGTTTGGCTGTCTCCGAGTTGACAATAGCACCCCGGATCAGTAGCCTCCCTTCCAGCTGTCAAGACCGGAGCTTACTCATTTCCATATTCGGCCCTGCCCTTTTCAAGAACCAAGAACCAAGAACCACCATGACGATGCAATGCAAGGGCAGGCAGGGTGAAGAATCGTTGTCGTATCAGTTTTCATTTCATCTGCCTGGCTGGCTATCCGGGGACATGTTCAACCCGCAAGTGCTTTTCCTATCAACTCCTTGGCCCGGTCGCTGTGATTCATCTCGAGAGCTAGTTGATGTCCCCTTTCGCCCATCTTGCCCCATGTCTTGCGGAGAATGCCCACCATCTTCTCTTCGTCAAGATCTGACTTGCTCTCAAAGTCGTCGAACTGGTCGTCAAGGAAGACAAGACAGGCCACGTCCTCGAGGACCTGAGTCTCATCATCGGACTTGAGATTCTCCTTTCGGATCAGGGCAGCCACGCGGGCGCGGTCCTCGTCGGGGATGGGCGGCTGGATGTCGGAGGACGCGAGCAATTCGGCGACTTGCACGGCAGCTTGGGCTTTGAGCTTTGCGCGCCAGGCTAAGTAGCCCGGACGCGTCATGGGATAGCTGCTGCGTGGAATCTCCCACCTGCGACGGTTTGTGAGTTGGCAAGAAGCGTATAGACTCCGCCATCTAGGAGGAGACAACGAACCTTCGGAAGTGCTGGGCTCGACAGGCTAGCTGCAGGACGGGACCGGCAGATGGACTCCGCAGAGCGAGCCACTTGGTCATCTTGCGAGCATAATGGAGCTCGTACGGCACAGAGTTACCGTCTGAAGCCTGTGACACCCTTGAGTCCTCGGCGTGCGCTGCGTCGATGAGCTCGAGGCCGCGGGCATACTCGGCGGGGAGTGGGGGTAGACTGTCGACCATTGTGCGTGGCTCAATCCTATGGTATCTATCTAACGTCCACGAGTAAGAGAGATAAGCCCTCTGTTTTGGGATGTTGTGCTTGTCATTGTCGGGTTGAACATCCTGCTCTTGATTCTCACTACCTTAGTGTCGAAAGTGTCGTGAGATGAGTCAGCGAAATCTGCCACAGTTCTATTGGACCCCGACTGGTGTCTCTACGTTGTTTCCGCGACCGAGACATTCTGAGCAAGATCTATCTTGATGCATGCTTTCACTCAAAAAGCTTGACGAAAACTTGATGCCACGAGTGTGAGATTTCCTAAAGGGAAGATGAACATCCAAGGTTGAACCTTATAGGACGAAATGCTTCTCAATACACGTGGCAAGGAGTGGCAAACCAGCTACAACCATGATCAAGCAGATGCTGGCAGACTCAACAAGCGTTGGAGCATGGTCTGATGGAATGCGTATGCGATACATACTCTCTTACTTCCGTCAGTGACTCTGCGGAGCTCGGGTAGAGCTTGACGTGTTGCCTTGATACTTCAACACCAACAGCCACTGGCAGTCCACGAGCACGAAAAGTCACTGTCGTGAGCTACCAACGATACCTATCAGATACCTATCAGGTTAGAGGAAAGTCGGTGACTTGCATAAACTCTGGCACTGTCAAGCACTGGGGGCGCCCTCTAACATCCTCTCTGCGAGCCAATTTCTCGGAGAAGGGCGGAGTGGTTCCAAATCCTCAATCAACTCCTTTTTGATAAAATGCGAGTTTTTTCTTCCCTCTTCGATTTCTTTCACTCCCCCAATCTCCTGCAGCTGGCTCTTCGCAGACAGGCTATTCATCCTCTGTGAAGAAAAGGCTCGTGACCGGCCTCTCTCTTTTTGTCGAGGTACAGACCTGAATATCGGACATATCTTATCTCGAATCGAGTGAGTCGTTTGTCCGCCGCCTCGACAAAGTCAACAAGCCTGGCTGCGGTGCGATTATCATTCTGACACAAGGCCACAGGCCAATCACTCCAAGACCTTCGAGTTTCCCGCTGCTTATCATGGGTTCAACTCCACTTTCCCCAGAGAGCTTTCACGTCTCCATCACCAACGCGATGATGGGCCACTGTCCCATCGTGCCTGGGCGCGCAGAACTTGAAGCACGTGAGACTCCTCAGAGGCCCGTCGAGCTCGACGGCACGCCCATCTACCGCACCACACCGTCGTCCGTGGGCAGCGACAGTTCCAGATGGGACTCGACTGTTTCCTCGTCGGAGGCTGAGATTGCTTGCAACAAGAAATGCGCCACAGGCAAGTGCCGAAAGCAGGGCTGCGTCAAGGAAGCCCGCCGGGCACAAGTCGACAGCTCAAGTGAGGCTGGAACATCTGGCAACAGTGCCACCATCGAGACAACCGGCGAAAGCAGCGAAGAGAGCCACAGGGCGCCTGGCAAGGGCAAGAAGAGCAAGACCAAGAACGCCAAAAGACGAATTGTTTCTTCTGGGCTATCAAGCCATGCGACAACCACTGATAATGATGCCTCATCAAAGACGGAAGAGTTGACAGATGCCAACACGTCTTCTGTAGCCATGTTTTCCAGGGCCAGCACCGCCAGCAACGATCCAGCATGGACCATCTCTGAAGACTATCTCCTCCGTGGCATGAAGGAAGGCGATCAGGGCGCAACATGGACCGACATTGCTGCCGCGCTCAACAAGAGCAAGAAAGACGTCAAGGCTCGCTGGCACGCCATCAAAAACCAGAACTCGTCTGCCAACACAGAACCAGACACTAGTTACTCATGCGCTGCGGGCGAGACTGAAGGTGATGAAGATGCTGCGGAGAGTGAGGACGGTGACGACAGGAAGGGGAAGAAAAAAGGCAAGGGAAAGGGGAAAGGCCAGAGTTCTATGGACAACAAGTGGCACAAAGGCACCCGCAACAACAAGGTTGCCGCTGAGAACAAGCAGGCAAGGCAAAAGGCAAAGGCAAAGGCAAAGACCTCTGAGGAGCTTTCCCAAGTCTCCTCCAGCGAGGAAGCATCTTCCGAGTCCTCCGTCGTCCCGTCCTCCGAGTCCTCGTCGCAGCTCGGCTATGGTGACCCAGAGAAGCGGCGCGAGATGCGCTACCTGCAAGATCACATCTACAAGAACCTCTACCCAGCAGACATCCACCCGGAGCCGGACGCCTGCTTTGGCAAGCGAGACTGCGACCTCCTCGCCTCCATCGATAGCAAGTACAAGCGGTCTCGGTGGCTCGAGATGCAGGCCAACTTCTACAACGTGACGGGTCGCATGGTGCCTCTCGAGGCCATCCGGGCAAAGTGCGAGCGTGCTGAGGCGGAGGAGGCGGAGCGGGTCGAAACTCGTGAGTTCGAGGGAAGACTCAAGAAGGTGGAGAAATGGATCCAGAAGCTTGCCGGACAAGAGCTTGAGGATCCCGACCTTTGACATAGAACGTGACTTTTCTTGCTCCGAAGATGCCGTGTTGCGTAAGCGTCCCCGCGTTTCTGCAGAGGGGTCATTTCTCTAGATCACAACAGTACCAAGATGCTCAATGCACTTGGCTCGGGGCGGAAGAGGCGTTTGGGAGGTGTCGTTTTATTTTACCCTTGACATATAGACGGATTGTCCGACGGTTAGTGCGCCAGTCGAGCTGCGTAATCATTCAGGACATGGCCAGTAGTTGATAATTGGTCATCAAGTACCAAGTTCAATAATCGGATAAGTGTCCTGGCTTACTGTTAATAAACATGCTAATCATACATCGTTCAGGCCAGGCCTAACGTGAATACATATGGTCCATGGCCGACCGCGCCTCTCTATTTTCCCATCCGCCGCCAGATAAATGTGAGCGCCGCCGCAGCAACCGAACCACTCCAAAATGAAAGACGTTTGATGATCAATCGCTAGAGGCACGCAACTAAGTGAATCCAGAAATAGCTTGGGTATCACATAACAGAGCAGAAGCGAAGATAAGACCTGAAGCTAAGCATCAGCCGCTCCGTTGCAAAGGGGGACTAGGATGTGTCCATTGCTTTGCCATTCATAAGACGGGCGGCAATGAACCACATCCGGCGCCGTCGGCTTCGCCCCCCACTCATGCTCGTGGCTTTGGGCGCTAGGCGTTGCTCTGGCCCTGAGTGAGCGCGGATAAACATTAATAAGTTGATGCACGATTATCAACGCCCGGGCTGATGCGTCAAAGATGAACCAATCCAAGTTTCCATATTTGGCGTGCCGCACTGATTGCAAACGATGTGCCAGAGTTTGCTCGTGTATTGCAACCGAGCTTCGGGCCTGAGCAGTAGAAGGGCCTGCCCCTGCTGATGGTGCAGTCGTCTTTGCCGCTCGCACAGTTGCAAGATCGGGCATGGGGCTTCTTAGTTTCTTCAGAGTGTTCTCCCGCCGCTGAAAGGAATTACAAGGGTCGAAAGGATCTTCTAGGCCCTCTCATCATATCGGATTCTCCATCCCGGGTGGAGGAGTAGCTCTGGCAATAGGACTTTGGCTGACCAAAATTCCTTTGCCGCGCGGGGTGCCACTGGAACCAAGTCCACGCTTCATCATCTTGCCAAGGACCGTAACCAACTCGCAAGCGTCGTTGAACATGTCGTCGTCCATTCCTTCGGTGGCTTCGTATACCTCGGCGATGGTATCTTTAGCGAGCTTCCGACTTCCCTCGGCGTCGTGAGCACATTCGTACAGAAAGGCAGCGTACTCAGTCTTGGCTGAGAGACGAAGGGAATGCGATCCCCACAGAAGAGAGTCGGCAAGCTGGATAGCATCGATGAAATGTTGCCTCGCCTCTGGGAGATAGTCCTTGGCTGGAATGAGGAAGTTGAGAGATAGCGGCGTGAGGCGATCCTCGAAGCCTGGCGGGGGCAAAACAGGGCCTCCTTCCAGAGGGTGAGTGGGCTGGATAGAAGAAGGTCTGGACTCGACATCCAAGTCAATGGCTCGCCCCTTTCCCTTATCCAATCGCGGTGTCAAGGCAGCGGTGACATCTGGAGTATATCTGCCCAGATTTGAGACGGTAGGGGCATTGCCAAAGAGAGCAAAGATATGCGAAAAGGAGGCACGGAGCTTGTATGCAAGGACTTTAAGCTCGACATAGTTGCCAACCATCGGGAGGACGTACTGCTCGAGCATCACCTTGCCCTCCCGAGAGAGCCAGATGATACGCAAGATGCGGCGCACGGCGTTGGGAGAGGGCTCATAGTCGGGGCGGCGTTGCTTTTTGGCTGCAACAAGTTGCTCGGCGAGGTTCAACGACAAGCCCAGGATCTTGAAGAGCATGGTGGCCAGTAGAGGGTTCTCATTCTCGACAGCCTTGGCCAGCTTGCCGAGAAACTTTTGGTCGACCTCAGAGGACGCCATACAGCTCAATGCAGACTCCTGGAACAAGGTTGAAGTAGGAATCAACTAGACGCAGAGGGTCCCCCGAACTTAACTAGGGCATTGGCTCAGTTTCAAAACGGCGATTAGGGGAGCAGGGGGCGACGAAGAGAGAAGAGAAATAGCCTCGTATATAAACCAAAGCACTGGTGGCAGGTGTCGTTGAGGTGAGCAGAGCATAAGGCGAAGGAGAAGCAGGGAATCAAGATAAAATGGAGGCAAAGGAGAACAGGATTGGCTGGACTAACCGGTACCGAGCTCCACAGCTTCAGCAAAATGCACAATGGAGCCAAGCGAACAGCTCGCTCGCAGCCTGATGAGTTGAGAGGCAGCCCAGGCACAGAAGGCCAAGGTAGCTAGAGGGGTGACTGAAGGGCTCGGCGAGCCAAGTTGAAGGAGTGAGCGCGACAGCTGGCAAGCTGTGATTGGGTCCGAGACCTAGTCGTGATGGTTGGTCCAGAGGTGAGCGATGCGATGAGATACCAAAGATCCAAACCGTAAGCGTCAGGAAAAGAACGAATGACAGGTGACGCTTCAAACGGCGCAGTAACGACCAAGGAGGAATGCCGAAACCAATTGGTTTATCCGAGATCAGAGATGTATGACACAGGCGTGCGCATACGCATGAACGATCCGGGGCTTAGTATGATCTGCTGTGGTTGAGTGGACGTACAATGACGACGGTTAAGACGCACAGCGAACGAGCGAACGCGAGATTAAGAGCCAACGAACGACCCTAGGACTACAATGGAGGGCTCAAAGTCGCAAATGGGGAACTAGCAGCAAATACCAAGGCGCGAGCAGCGACAACGACTCGCATGACGGAGAAACGATAGACTAGCGGGCTCGTCGAGGGATGTTGTTATACGGCCGACTAGTCGCGCGCTGGTTTGGAGGTGTGAGCGCGGGTCCGGCGAGTGAGTGGCCAGCACAGAGAGCGCAAGTGAAACGTGGTGTGGTAGACTTAGAGCAAAAAGCCGAGGCGCCTCCAGAACCGGCAAACGAGCAGGGCAGGCGGTGAGCAGAGCGGGCTACAACAGGCCTGGCAAGATGGTCAGCGAGCTGCCGACTGGGGGTCTTCGTCGTCAGACTGGGTCTATGGGATGTGTCTGCGAGGCTAGCCAAGGGGCCCTGAGCCCAGAGAGGCACCACTGTCGCCCATACAACACTGGATGATGGTGTAGCTGACCAGGGTTGCAATGACTGGTCGTGGTGATTGGGCTGTTTGAGGATGTTGACGATAGGACCAGCCACTGCGACGAGACGCGGGTAGCAGTTGTCGAAGCTTCAAGCGGGGCTCTCCAAACGGCAATGAGAAGGATGGATGACTGACGCTTTATCCAACGAAGCGGCAACTGACCGGTTCAGAGGATGGCTCTAGCGGTTCGGCTTGTATGCTGGAAACCCCCAGCAATATCAATGTTGCAGCTGATCAAAGTCGTAGGCGCACTACGCTCGGTGCGTAAACAAGGACCGCGCCGAATTTGATCACGCGCAGGAGATGCTTCCCCGCGTTGTTCTTTGGCGTCAAATTCGATAGAGATGCCTCGATGTGCCGTATATGATTCCTCCAAATGGTCAAGAGCAGAAGATCATTCAATTGAACTCGCAGGTAACCCAAAGTTTGAGGAAGAACGTCAAGGGTTGAAAGGATGAGACGACCAAAAGGACAAAAATAACACGCGCTATCGGGCGACGCGCGACGCGGTACGTACAGGGGACCCAGCTGCTTGGGACCCTACGGAGGACCTAGGAATGACAGACGGAGAAAAAGCAAAATCTGGTGATAAGGCTGTCATTAGTGGCGGAGATGAGCACAGCAAGGTTAGAGATGCAAAAGGTAAAGACGAAATGGAAGCACGTCTGTCGGTAAATTGGGTGGAAATGAAACTCCACGAGACGCGCTCTTTCCCCAAGAAATGTCATCGTTGACTTGACCATAGGGGGAAGGGACTAGAATGAGCCTCTCTTTCCAGTTCTCTCGTCAACGGGCCATGCCGAGTTTCCTATTCCGGACGCTGCCGATTCGAAGTCTACGCTTTACTGTACACAACATCCGCTTCCTCTCACCCCGAAACTATTCACACTTACACATATTCAACTTGCGCTCACACTCACAACTCATTCGGTACTTACGCAAAGACACAGCACCAGGCCGTGTATGCGAGCACTGAAATCCGCCGTCTTCGCTTTCGAAAACCAGGGGGACAAAGCTGAGATGGACAGGTTTGACAGGGAAACCCCAAGGCCAACGTAGGCACGGACGGAGGAACGCCCATCCTTTACCTTGCTTTGGAGTGACACACAGACGCTGCCGAGCAGAGACACGGGGACTTCCCGAGACTTTCTCCACCGCTAGGGCGGCCCGTGTTAATTTTGGCGTCTTACTTTGTATTAACCGTCCTGAGAACTTCGCACATGTCAGTTGCCAGTGGGTGCTGGATGACAACGTGTGCAAACAGGCCTATTATTAGGCGTTGAACGTTTGCCACACTTTAATCGACTCAGGCTTGATTATGGCCGAGATGAGGGGGGGGAAAAGGCCATCTGCCATTCGCTTTGCTCACACCCTACCTACTCTATCAACACCCGCCATCTCCATCTCCAAGCTGCTAGGGACACGGATGTCTCAACTTCAGCCCTGAGCCAATAATTATACATTATCTTTTCTGTTCCCTTCCAGCCCTGTCATCCCAGGGGCTACGTCTCCGAGACAACGACATTTTCTCAGCCTTGAACCGCATCCACTCGCCCAATCATCGTCTACCCTGCATTCCCCAACCTCATTGATTATCTCTTCCCGGATCATGTATCCTCCCCTTCCCAACGACTCAAGCATCATCGGTGCCCTGCGTTATGGGTGGCCTCTTCTCATATGACCACCCTCCTTGGCCACGTAGTTGCATTAGCACCAAGCCCAATTGTCCCTTGATCATCGTCCATTCGTAATCGTACATTCGCTGCATCGCTCGCTCTTTACCAGTCCCAGAAATCGAACGCGAAAAATCCAAAGGTGGCTGCCAACCTCTTCCTTTTCGTCAGCCTCCAGTCAGCAGCCACTTCCTCGCTCAGCTCCAGGTAATTATGCGCCTGACACACGCGTCAGAGTGGCGGTGAGGCAAGCAGTTATTCCGATTTCCCTGTTATGCTCCATCAATGCCCTCGCCTCTCGCCTGTCATCTCCAATGTCCTGGTCATTGTACTCTACCACGCCATCCGCTGCTATACACGTCAATGATAATAGAAGTAACGTATAGGCTTCAAGCTCAAATCTGCTAGCTGTAGCTGCAATATATGAGAAACAAATAAAACCTCCGCAATGGGCGGGTTCCATCCCACCAGAACCAACACGATAACTCTGTTCTCGCAACACTTGACCGGTGCCATGATCACCCAGCTCCGGTACGCGTCAAGAGACTTAAGAGCGATTAAATTGTATTTAGAGAGCTCGTGAGACTGAGGTCCAATGTACAGCATTCGACGCCAGCCGAATTCGTTTATCCAATGCCTATTCTCTTTCGCACCCAATTTACTCCGAGCCGGGGAATCATCCAAAAAGAGGTATACAATCGACCGATCCTGGCTTGCGCCCCTTCTATCCCAACCCAGCCTGTATGCGTCCAGATCCGATGGTGAAAATCGTACGCCGAAAATCATGAGCCAAAAACGCTGCCTCGTATGCTAAATCAGGTCCACGCCCTAGGCCGTACCAGCGCGCCCGGCTTCTTGCGCCTGCTTCCCACGTTCAGATGTTCAAGACTTTTGTCGCCTGCGCTGCTCTCGAATCGTTCGTGTCCCCCGACCGTTACGAGCTTTACCACGTTCCCGAAACTGAAGGCAACTGATCTTTGCCCAACTCGTATCATCGGGCCCAGGTCTGTCACGATCAGATGCCCTGCCTTTTCGTCGTCCTGAAAGAGTGGTCGAGTCTCGTCTGTCCTCACTTGGCCGCTTTGTGGTGCTGTCCACACTTCCCACCTTCCAAACAGATCTCGTCCTGTGTCCTTGCGCGGAGAACGATGCCTAAGTCCCTCCGTTTTGCGTCTGCCATTGAAGTCCATTCCAGGAGCTCGACCGAATTTCTGCCTGATACCTACCACACTCCCATCTGATAGAAGATTCCACGAGCCAGGGTTCTCGACATGTCTTCTCGTTTCCTTGACTGACTCCCAAGAGCACCAGCCCCTAGTTGTCGGCGTAGCAGAGTCGTGATAGCATATGATGTCGTCGTCTCGAGGTGGCGTAAACGTGTGCACCACGCAGTCGTCCGACTCCGCCCTGGTGTAGCACAAACTGAACCACGCCAAACCCTTGGTCCCGGTTTGTGATGATTGTCGGCTAAGGAAAGTGCTCTGGAGGGAACGCGGGTTCATTTGTTCCGTAAAGAAAGTGTGTATGAGGCTGTAGCCATCCAACCTGACAAGATGGACACGATTGGTGCCAGCAATCAAGAAGAGACCCAGCGATGCAAGGGGCACCACTTGATGGACCTCGTCCTGCTCTAGCCCTCCTAAATCAACACTTCGAGAATCCCAAGATGACGTTTCTCGAGTTGCCGCATGGACACAACCTCGTCTAGATGCTGTAATGATGGCAACCAATGGTGCTGTTTCTTTTCCTTCTGTCAAAGTAGTTTCAGATCAACCGCTGTACGTCAAAGGTAAGATATTTGATTGTAGAATGAACTTACGATTCTCGATGAGAGGCCGCACGCAGGTCAGTGGGCTTCGGCAGATGCCAAAGTCAGTTCCTTGACCAGCATCGGGCACAAATTCTGTCAGGGTGCCGTTTCGCCTTACAAGCACCAACCTAGGGATATCCGCATGAGCATCAGGGTAGCCGAAAAAGAACGCCTCAGCTTTTTGGCCATGAAGGTCGACCGATAACCAAGGTCCCCATTTTCTTTTCTTGAAATTCCAGAGAGCAACCTTGTGAGTGGACAATATTGCCAGCCATTTCGAGTTGTCGTCAATAGCCATGGCAAGAACCGGGAAGGGGGCATCGTGTGACTGCTCGCCATTGACGACCACATAATGTATTCCACCTTGCCTCACATCCCAGACACGGATAAGGCGATCTAGGCCAACCGAAACGACATGGCCATCGGGGGCAGCCGTCAACATTGCAATATCGAGAATATGTCCTCCGGTGAAGGACTTGACATCCAACGTTGGGTCCGCGTCAGAGTGACGATCATCGCCATTCGTCTCGTCTTCCCACAGCAGAAAGCTCGTAAGCAGTCGGACACAGGCCATGACCACTAGGACAATGACTATGAATCTTGTGAGTTGATGGTTGATAAAATCATACACCGCTGGAAGTAGAGTAGGTTCCTTGTAGTGCAGCATTCGATCCGAGCCTCTCATGACAAAGACTACGGGCTCATACACCCTCGCAACATAACTGTGGGCTGAAGGCTTGATGATGCTGATGATTTCTTGAGCGGTTTCGTGATCTTGAAGACGTAGCCATGACTTCGGGCTTCTTGCTTGGTGTATGGCGTCCAGAGAGGTTTTAGACAACTCTGTGCTTTCCACAATATCGTGGTTTTGATATAAGCAGGATAAAAAATGCAGAATCGTGCCAACTTCGAAGAAGTGCCACTGTGCGATCAGCACGAAGCCAAGCATAATGATGGTTCCCGCGATGCGAGTTGACATGGTCACTTTTCCGTGGAGAATAAGTTCCCATGTACTCCGCAGTCTGTACTCAGATGCGCCGCGGTTGTGTCGCATCGAGGCTTTTGTGAGTGCATCGCTAAGCTCTGTCCGCCGTACGTCAACACTCAGTACTGAGAGGAAGAATGTTGAAAGATAGAAAAGATCAAAAACAATAGCCACCGCGGCGAAAATGCAGAAAGCCGATACGCCCGCAGACACCCAACGGGAGAGCATCAACAACAGGAAGACGTTTTGCATGGAGCTGGCAATAGCTGTATGGGCAGTCTCGCCGAATGCGTGGCCAATGCGGCTACTGGTGGAATCCTCGGAGGGTGTAAGGATGACGGCATTGATCAATCTGAAAATGTTCTCGATGCTCATGCTAAGGACAACGAGTGGGTAAGCTGCTCGGGGAATGCGAGACAAGTCAAGTCTGAAGATGGCGCATATCGTAAAGCTGGACATAACAGAGAAAGCAATGTGTGCCATGACAGTAACAATCAGACCAAATTTGGACTTAAAAGCACGGAGCTTGGACAGACTGATGAGGAAGTAGACCGCGGTCAGGGCGTATGCCACGGCCAAGATGACCGAATCCTGGCGAGATATAGGGCGGAACTGGAACTCGTAAAGCTGGCTTGCAATAGATCGGCCGTCGGACGGGTAAATATCCCATTTATCACCAAATCTGTCTGGGAGCATGGCGGCTTTCCTCTCCCACTGCTTCCCCACCGGTGAGTCTCGCAGGTAGACGAGGGTGATGACAAGGGCATCTGCGGCGAGGAGACGCCGCTCTTCAAATCGTTTACCGCTGAAAACGATGGAATGTCTCAGCGTGACGTTGACGGACGTCGACTGATTTTTCCTGTCATTGACTGTCCGCAAGATATCGGGGTCAGCCAAGATGTGTCCCTGGGTGCAGTCCCAATACTGAAGTGGCGAATGAAAGAACCAAGACTGGTTAGTCAGCCCATTGATGGCATGGAAAGCATCGCGCTGTTCTGTTGAAAGGTTGATGTCAAGGTCTGTGGGAGACACACGAGCAACGTGACGAGCTCGACCGGGGCTAAAGCTTTCAGTGCTACCAAGAAGTTCATCCTGTAGTTCCAGGGCGGAGGCAAGAAGGTTCTTGTCTAGAGCCTGCATGTATGTTCCATGAACCCATATAGAGCGCATCATGACATCAGGACGGATGCTGGCGCCATATGCCAGAGGTTGGGCAACGGTCCAAGCGTGGTGAGGTAGATTTGAGGCACCATTGACGTAGTCACTGGTGAACAGGTAAGGGATGGGATATATGAGCATGGTGGCAACGACCACGGAGACGAGGAGTGTTGTGACGACATGGCTAGCGGCATAAGATCCGTAGCGTGAGAGCCCACGGCGAAGAGGATGAGTTGGAGCAAGGACCGGCGCTTCCGTTGTTCTGCGACGGGATGTAAGCTGAGAGCGGGGGACGGAGACGGGGGACGGGACGGGAGACGGGACGGAAACGCGAAGGAGATTGGGGCACAACTGACCCTCGGAGTGGATACAGCAAGTACCAAATCATGAGGACGGGAGGCAGGAAGGAGGCCACCTATCGTCCCATGTGTGTAATTATGAGAGTGCGAAGTGAGGAGAATGTTGTCGATGAGAGTGAAGCCAGAGCAGGAGCTTAAGCTTTGTGATGTGTCAAGAGGCAACTGACGTAATAAGAAGCAGATGCTGATAGTCGATGAGGAAAAGATGGCGGTGGTCCGATGCGTGAGTGCGGGCAGCGCCGCCTGGGATAACCAGGCGATGCTTGATGGGACGAATGTGAAGCCAAGGGTCGCAGATGGCGCCCAGGGCGCGTTGAGGCTCGTGTTAGAGATCGCCGCAAGCGTCTGTGTCGTCAGGTCAGGCCAGATTCGGCGCAGACCAGGTCACGAGATTTGGCGGCGCTGGCGCTGGGATTGGCAATAGCGCTGGGCGGACAAGGACAGGGTGTGTTTGTGGGAGTTGGTTGCTAGCATGAACGATGAATGGCCCGTGATGGTAAGATACCGTGTCGAACGAGATGGTTGAGGCTGCCCATGGGTCGTACTGGTCCAGTTTTGGGGTGGTTCTTTCTCGCAACCGTAACGAGGTGGAAAGTTGGAACGGAACCTTGATATGAGAGGTACGTCGGAAAAAAGCTCGAGGTGACGAGATGGTGATGGGGAAATGAGAAATGGCGGCGGGACGCTACGGGAAGTGGGAAAGATGGGAACGGCTCGAGCTAAGATAAGGTAGAGGCGATGGCGGCGAAAGCACGAGCGCTGGCAGTTCACTTGCCTTGCCTACTTGAACCTTCGTGCCTTCCCGTCGATGGGTGGGGGGGTGAAAGAGGATTGAAGTCGCTCAGAGGAGAAGGAACAAGCAAGGGATGAGAACCGATTGGGTTTTGGTGCGTTGAAGATAGAGACGTCGCAGACGGAAAGGAAACCGGGAAGGGAAAGAGAAAGGGAGATCGACCAGCCGCTAAGGGCTGCTCTTGCCGTTTCCATTAGCAATCGGCAGCATCTGGGCGCGCGGTCCGTGTGCAAATGTCTTCAGTTGTCGCGTTTTGGGGAGGAACCACTGATTCACAGAGGTAAGCTACTACCGGAGGTAGTTACCTGTTGTGTCGACGGGAGGACTCAGGGTGCATAAGGTAAAGGCAGGAACAAGCTCGCGTGGGATGGCTGCGAGAGGGGGAAAAAACATGGGGAAACCACCCACTAAAACATACACCCGACAAACAATGACGACAATGGGCTTTCTGCGACGGGGGACGGGGCCGCAGAAGCATCAGCTGTTTAACGCCCATCGCCGCAGCAAAGAGAGAGGTCCCGGGACCAGGACCGTGCAATGTGCGGCCCCAGAACCGGGCAGCCAGGTTCGCGGCGGCCCACTGCAGGTACCTGTGCGGTACTACGCGGGTTTCAGCGGGTGAAATAGATCACAGAGGTATCTAGCGCGTACCTCGCACCCAAATACCGAACTTCCCCTGTCCCTGTTTGAAATTCTGAATAACCTCCCTGTGGCACTTCGCGGTTGCACAAGACTGTCTCTGATAAAAAGGCGCGCCCATTAAACGGGAATGGCTGTATGCTTTGCAACCCCATATGCAGCTGCGATAACTGGCCAACCGACCAACCAAGTAATCCACAGCTTGAATTACATTGCTCCCTATCACTGTTCCGGGAACGACCTTGCACCCATGTCCCTGCTTCCCGCCCCAGAAAGGGACATGTCTCCTTTCTTTTTCTTTCTCTTTCTTCCAGCAGATCCCGCCTGCTTTTTGCTCCCATTTAGGGTCGTCGCATTAAATCCTTTCAGGAACCAACTGAAGAATCATGCCTTTACAGGTCCGACACGGTGGTTCCGCCATGGAGAGGGTGTCTGCAGCCTCTTCAATAGCTTCCTTAACTAGGTCAATCAGAGACGACTCAGAGCAAGAAGACACTCTGACCTTATTGTCTTCATCATCATTTATTTTGCTCAAGACATACTGCATAGTACACGTGATCATTCTTATAACCAGCCGCTGTCCTGACAGTGGGTGAGAGCGGCGACTTCAACCACATTTGCAATTCATACATCTGCCATAGATGGTTGGCCACAGTAGCAAATGTTGCGAAGACTGTAATAAATAAGAGAGACAAATGGTTGTTGAGGCGGGTTGGGTAATGATCAACACGTTAGAAGGCATGCTTCCCACAGTTGAACGTGGAGAATGTCTCGCATTTCTACCTAATGCAATGTTGGATGTTGGACGGGGCCAGACGATTTCTGCAGCACTAGCGTCCAAGGACGTTGCTGTTATGTTCGTCTTGTATTATTTGAGCACCAGTTGCCATTATGACATATATATATTTAAACTCCGATTGATTTAGTTACAGTTCTTTCTTGATATTCCGGTGCAGCTCAAGTGGAAAAATTTGGTAAAATTATCAAGGTGCCCCTCCACCAACTAGTTGACCACAGGTTTCAGAATAGAGAGACATATAGGAGATATAGAAGCTACTAGTACTCATGCTTTCCGACTCTATACTGAACTGTAAAGATGAAAAAGAAGCTCATTACAAACCCCACTTCAGCAACGGCATGCTAAAGTTGTCGTAAAGTCTCAGCTATTGAGCTCCATATTCGTACGGCATCTCACAAGCGCAACGTGCTTTGACGAGACGCAAAGTGCAAAACACACCTTATTGAAACCACCACAGACACAACTATAACGACGACTTATCACAACAAACATCCGGCGGCAAGTTATGATGTTATCTTCGCGGATCCCTAACAAGGTTTTGGCAGATGCGCTGTAACAGTTATTCATTTCAACGTTCAACCCGTAACGGGCCGAGCTGCATCATCTCCATTTTTCTTATTGGTGCGCTCAACTGAAACCCTTCTCACTCCACCAAAAACTTATCCTGTAGGACCTCACATGACAGACCAGCCATCATGAACGGCCTCCTTTCCTCCCCGCACGAGGCCTCACAGCCTCAGTCTAATGACGACGACGTAGAACGCGGTCCAGGCTCGAGGTGCGGCACAACAAGCGCGGCGTTCGAAAATCTCATTTCCACCTTCAACGAGCTCAACAGCAATGTAATCGATGAGCTTCACGAAGAGCCTAGCCCACTGGAGTTTATGCGATACGTCGCCCGCAACACACCTTTTGTGATAAGAGATGGTGCATCCTCGTGGAAGGCCTGTCAGCAATGGAACTCGGCATACCTGCTCTCTGCCTTGAAGGGCCATTCTGTCAACGTTGCCGTCACACCTTTTGGGTTCGCATGGTGTTAGCTGGTCGAATGAGAGTCAACGCTAACTTTTCTACCGGTAGCAACGCGGACATGCCTACTGTTCCTCCAGGTCAAGATTCTCTGGTCTTTGCCAAGCCTCATTATGAGGACCAGTCATTCGAGGAGCTACTCGAATATGTGGCTCGTCAAGAGACGGATCATGACTTTCCTGAGGATGGTGAAGTCCGATACGCGCAAACCCGTAAATGATTCATCTACCCAATTAAACCGAGTATCATGCTAAAGGACGTCTGCTAGAGAATGATAACCTCCGAGACGAGTACATTAGCCTTTTCTCGGATGTCCAAAAAGACGTCCCTTTCGCACGCATAGCGCTGGGCAAGGACCCCGACGCTGTCAACCTGTGGATCGGCAACTCCAAATCCGTGACCGCGATGCACAAGGACAACTATGAGAACATATACGTCCAGGTTTTGGGCAGAAAGCATTTCGTCCTGCTGCCTTCATTGTGCCACCCTTGCGTCAACGAGCAGCCCCTGAGACCTGCGACTTACAAGCGACAGGGGCATGGCCTACGCCTCGAGATGGACTCGGAGACTGGGCCCGTTCCGTTCGCAATCTGGGATCCTGACAGGCCCGAGGAGAATGCGACGCCGTATTCTCACCTTGCCAAACCATTGCGCGTTACCTTGAACCCCGGAGATATGCTGTATCTACCAGCTATGTGGTGAGTTCCTTACTTGTCGATATCAGGTTGTTTAACGTGCTTATGAATACGAGGTACCATAAAGTTTCGCAGTCATGTGCGGAAGATGACGAAGGCTTTGTGCTCGCCGTCAATTACTGGTAAGATTCTCAATTTTTATACACCAAATCATATTAAACTCCTCTAATTCCTTAGGTACGACTTGGACTTCACGGGTCCGCTGTATCCCACATCGGCGTTTGTCCGAGACGTTAGTTTGGGAAACACTACACAAGCTGGAGAAGCTCCAAGCACAGAGTAACAGAGACCTCTTCGAGTCAATTAGCGACACCTCAAATCTGCCTATCTCTTCTTCTGGGCCCCCCGTTTCTTTGCCCTCAATTCCTTCTTCATCCTGGGATCGACGATCCTGTAACGGCCCTTGACACCCTTTGGTCGTCCCTTGATACCACGGTTCAATCCGCGGGCGACAACGAGCTTGGCGGGCTGAGTGGGCTTCTTGCGGGCCGCCTTGGAGATCAGCCTGGAGATGCTGTCCGACTTCTCCTTCTCCGTCATGCCCTCGTCGGCAAGGAGCGAGTCGGACTTCTTCTTAAGCTTCTCGAGCCTCTGCGCGGCCTTAAACTTCTTTCGAGCCTTGGCCTCGCGCACCTTCTTGATGGGGCGGGCGTTGAAGGCTCTCATCTTCTCCTTAATCGCCTGTGCCGCAGCCTTGGTGATGGGCTTCTGATGCTTGTCGTGCTTGGTCTCATCGTCCAGGAACCACTCGGGCAGGCCATCACGATCGCGGAAAGCGTGCTTGTTGAAGCCATCATCAACGGCGTCGTAAGACGTCTTCTGTCCTGTTGCGAGCTGGTGCGCCAGTGTCATGGCCTCAGCGGTGATGATGTCGATGTCTGTACAGCATTAGCATATCTTGGCCTAAACATAAATTAGTCAATGCAGCAACTTACCGAGTCGCCCATCAGGTTGCCGCTGTTCCTTGTCCCAGTCATCTTCAGCGTCCCGCTTGACCACTTCGAAGCCATTCTGCTCGTCTTCCATCTCGGAGTCAGAATCAACAGTCAGTTCTTGCTTGGCAAGTTTAACAGGCTTAGCAGGCTTGGCTGCAGGTGTCTCGGTCTTGCGGCTCTTGGCTTGCTGTGCTACAATAGCATCTGCATCCTGATCGAGGGCCTCGTCGGCACTCTCCTCAGCGGCCTCGACAGGCTCGGGAACTATGCCGGTAATTCCTTGGAAGATGTCTTGGTTGAAGAAGGCCGTTGCACGTTTAGATAGTCCGTTAGCGCCCTGAGAGGAATCCAAGTCGCGGATCAGACCCTTTGCAGAGGGACCTTCATCATCTTCATCGTCAGATGAATCATCGTCCTCCTCGAGCCCTGATGAATCGTCTTGTTCCTGTGCCTCGTCGGCTGACAATCCCTCCCACTCGTCATCGCCATGCTCCTTGCGGGCTTTCTTGGCTCGGAACTTGGCGTCGGCCTCGGACTTGCGCTCCTGGTATTGCCCATACAATGAGTCAAGCTCCCGTTCCAGACGATCCTCTTCAGCATCACTCTCATCGTCCGTCTCTCCCGAAGATCCGAGGCCGCTATCTCGATCTTTCCTCGGTGGCGCTTCAGTCGGCTTTACCATTTTACCACGGTTTAACTTCCGCATTGCGTCTGTCGCGTCGACCTTTTTAAGCGAGAATATGGCCCCTTCGCCGATAGGACCGGATTCTTCCATACCGATATCCATGGGAGCCGTCATGTTGAGTTGCATACGCACGATTTCGCGCTGTTTCCGCTCATTCTCCCTTCGCTTTTCTCGCTTCTTCTTTGAATTTTCCCTGTCCTTGATGGACTGCAGCTCCTCTTGGATCTTGAGTTCCTCATCCATAGACTCAACTTCCGCGACCTCTTCTGGTTCTTCTGTTGCCTCAGACTCCTTGGTCTTGAATCCGAATATCTCGCGAACCTTCAAGCGCCACTTGAGAAGAAGTTTAAAGTCTTTTCGTCCAAGTACCCGCAAATCATTACAGCAGTGTCGGATCTCCTCACTTGTTTCAGGTAGTTTATCCAATGCAGCCAAAGCCACATCGCCGTTCAGCGGTTGTTGGAAGGACAGCTTGTTGTAAGAGCCGAGAACTGCGATTGGATCCGTGGTCTGAATGAACTCGCTCGCAGGCATCTCCTTGAACTGAGTGTAGTCTCCCTCCTCATAACCTTCTCGCTTTCGCTTCTTGACTTCAGGGTTGTAGACCTTGGCCTCGTTGTTCGGTGTCGCGCCGGCGAGCTCTGCAAAGACGGATCGAGGATCGAGGAATCGAGGGTCGATTTTTTTCGGGGCCTTGTAGCCTCTGCAGACAACGAAAATTTCGGCCGAAACATTTCTTGAGGATGGGGGCTTGGTGGCCTCGACCTTGTTGAAAAGCTGGTTAAGAACCCACAGCAGGGGATTGTAATCTTTCGATCGGAAAACCTTGGTCACAAAAGTACCCCCCTCGGCGAGGAATTCGGTAGCCAGTTTCATGGCCTGAAGGGCTAGCTCGGCCTGGTTGAAAGAATCCTGCACCCAGGCGGTACCGACATTGGGAGCACCATCGTGCAACACAGTGTCGGCCTTCCATGTCTTGAAGTGTTGTCGAATCGTAGCACGGCACTTCTCGGTTGTGATATCGCTCTGGAAGGTGATGACTCGGGGGATTGGCTTGATCGGCGCCAAATCGACACCGACGATGAGACTGTTGACGGGCATGACCTCGGCTGCGACCTGACACCACGACTGCGCAAAGGATCAGCTCGATGCCTCAAACTAAAAGCGACGACGCAGTAGAAGACTTACACCAGGGGCGGCGCAAAGATCCAGAAGAACCTTGCTCTTCTCGAGGAAGCCATACTTCTTGTTCAGCTGAACAAGCTTGAAGGCGGCACGGGCACGGTAGCCCTTCTCCTTGGCAAGCTTGTACCATTTGTCCAGACGGCCTTTGCCGTGCTTCTTCTGGATCGCCATCTTGTCGGCGTTGAGGTCGAAAAGAAATTAGACCGTCTTACTCTGCACCTTCACAGACTTTCAAAAGTTCAGAGACGCCCCGCGACCAAAATTTTGCGAAAGCAAGCTTATCGATAACGCTAGCCGCTGCCGCCAGTTTAGCATGGTGGGTCGGCTTACCTAATTCCAATGCCCGCCCCTCGGCATCGCATTGGCAGTTGAAGTGGTGTACTACGTAGAACTTGGCAACAAACCACCTCGAAAGCGACTAGACCTTGGATGCTACACCACGGAATCGGCCACCATCTTCATTAACTCGGGCGTGTCGACGGCCCTGTACACCCAACCAAGACTTGCCGAATATCGTAGGACTGCCAGCAACGACCATGAGTGGACGAGTCCTTGCAGCAGGGCTGCGTCCTCTGACGCGACGCGCTGCCGTTCATCCCGTCCGGCATCTACATCGACATCCCACAGGCGGACTTCTTCAGGCCGATGCAGCGATACGGGCGACTCGAAAGCGGATGTGGTATGGCGGCAACGCTTTTCACAATGCCGTCACCGCAAGGAACGCCTCGTTTGCGAGGTTCCTACCCAAGCTCATGATGAAGTTCCTCAGGGTGCCGGCAATGTTTGGCGGCGTAGCTATCGGTGCTTTTGCCTGGGTACAATACCAAGCTGCCCGTAAGTTCTGTGCTTGCATAATTTCTTCAGAGAATCGGTAGGCTAACCTATGACGTAGAGGCCGGTACCTTCGCTGTAAACATTTTCAACTCAACCACTGATACCGTTTCGAGTGCCGCCTCCAGTCTATTCGGCGGAGCTAAAGGTGTTGTCGACCAAGTCAGTCGCGGCTGGGAGAGCACCAAGGAGCAAGCCGAATTGCCCGACTGGGTGAAGCAGATTCTCCGAATCCAGGAAGATATTGGCACTGGCGGCTCTGGAGGCTCGGGCGGTGGCGGTGATCCAAAGCAGAGCAGAACCGGTGCTGCGGCTGTCGCTGGTGCCTCGGTTGCCGCTTATGGATACGACAAATCGAGCGAGGATGACCCGCGCGAGGTCGAGGAGGTTGCCAACGACGATCAGATGATGGTCTTGACAAAGAAGATGATTGAGATTCGAAGCATACTGCAGCGGGTTGGACAGTCAAGTACTTTGACTCTCCCGTCAATTGTGGTCATTGGCTCTCAATCATCGGGAAAGAGTTCAGTGCTAGAGGCTATTGTTGGGCATGAGTTCCTCCCCAAGGGCACTAACATGGTCACCCGAAGACCGATTGAGCTGACCCTCGTTAATACTCCGTCATCCAAGGAGGAGTACGGTGAATTCCCCGACCTGGGACTACGACACATTACCGACTTTTCGTCTATCCAGCGGACATTGACCGAGCTCAATCTTGCCGTGCCCGACTCCGAGTGCGTCTCTGACGAACCTATCCACCTAACAGTGTATTCTCCCAATGTGCCTGATCTGTCACTCACCGACTTGCCCGGGTACATTCAGGTTGTGGGACAGAACCAGCCTTTGCAGCTGAAGCAGAAGATCGCGGAACTATGCGACAAATACATTCAAGCGCCGAATGTAATTCTTGCCATCTCTGCAGCCGACGTCGATCTGGCAAACTCAACTGCGCTCCGAGCATCCCGAAGAGTTGACCCCCGAGGCGAGCGAACGATCGGTGTGGTGACCAAGATGGACTTGGTTGATTCTGTTCGAGGCGCATCCATCCTAAACGACCAGCAATACCCGCTGAGGTTGGGTTACGTCGGTGTCGTGTCCAAGGCCCCGCAAAGTCAGGGTCTATTCAAGATGGGATCTACCAACCTGCTTACAGAGATTGCCAGGCATGAGAATAACTTTTTCTCGGCTCATCCGACAGAGTTCGGCCCTGAAGCTGGAGTTAGTGTGGGAACCACAACGCTGCGTAAGAAGCTCATGCATGTTCTGGAGCAGACCATGTCATCCAGCCTGCAGAGTACCAGCGATGCTATCCGACAGGAACTCGAGGAGGCTACCTACGAGTTCAAGGTGCAATACAACGATCGCCCCCTGTCTGCCGAATCATATCTTGCTGAAAGCCTCGACGCTTTCAAGCACTCATTTAAGCAATTTGCGGAAGAGTTTGGCCGGCCCCAAATGCATGAGCTCTTGAAACATGAGCTGGATCAGAAGGTTCTCGACTTGCTTGCGGCTAGATACTGGAACAAGCCCATCGAAGATCTGTCAGCGATCAAACCCGATCTTGACCCCTTGTCAGATCTGCCAAAAGCCGCCCCTGACTCTCTTTACTGGCATCGACAGCTAGATGCCTCCACATCTTCGCTTACGAAGCTCGGCGTAGGACGTCTGGCCACGACAGCGGTTGCGTCTTCTATCCAAGCCCATATCGACTCCCTCGTCAATCATTCCAGCTTTGCCGGTCATCCTTTCGCCCGGGAGGCTATCATGGAGGCTGCTTCTACCATACTCAACGAGAGATTCTACAGCACAAGTGATCAAGTGGAGAATTGTATCAAGCCATACAAGTTTGAGATTGACATTGAGGATCGAGAATGGGCCAAGGGCCGGGAACATGTAGGCGGTGTCTTGAAGAAGGAGTTGCATGACTGCGAGGCAGCTATGCAACACCTTGAGGATACCGTTGGTGGACGAAGAAAGCTGAGAGAGGTTATGGGCTTTGTCGACAAGGCCCGTAAAGGTGACATTGTCGTTGAGGGTGACGGACGAAGCGGCGCTGGCGGCTTTAGTGCTGCTCTTCTTGGCAAAGGTAAGCCAGACAGCAGACATGATCCAGACGAGTACTGACAGGGTTGTAGGACGTGAAGCTGTCTTCCTTCGCGACAGAGCCGACATTATCAAGATGCGACTGCTTGCTGTAAAGTCTAAGCAGTGCGCGAACCTCAAAAACAAGTACTATTGCCCCGAAGTCTTCCTAGACGCCGCCGCTACTAAATTAGCATCTACCGCGGTCCTTTTCCTCAACGTGGAGCTTCTCTCCGAGTTCTACTACAACTTCCCCCGAGAACTGGACCTCCGCCTAGGCCGCCACCTTTCCCAAGATCAAATCGAGAAATTTGCCAAGGAGGACCCTAAGATCGGCCGACATCTCGAGGTTATCCGTCGAAAAGAGCTACTCGAGCTCGTCCTTGACAAGATGGAGACTTTGCGACAACTTGAGGGACGTGAGCGAGAGCGCACGACGCCTGGGGCGAGGAGGGAGCCTGGAAAGCAGCGCAGCCGATGGGGCTTGTTCTAAGCTGTCAGGGCTTGTTGTATCAACACGAGGCATGAGTATCATATTGGGAGTTGTGGGAGTTGACTACCTAGTCATTGGATTTAGATTTTGGCATTTGTGGTGCAAACGAGAATAACTTGAGTGGAAAAAGGCGACGGTCAGCAGATACTCGTCTTATTTGGTTCGTCTATCAGGTGCGCTTCCCATGGGTTCTCCGGTTCCAGTACCAAACCCAGCAGAGGTCAGATGTTTGGAAGCGAGTCGAAGAGAGTGGGGTTGAGCAAGGCTGTATATAGATGTTCTTTCATTGCGTGCAAGGATACCCTCCTCAATAACATTTTAATACTCAGTACAAGCTCTTGGCTCGAGTACCGTACAACATCACTCAAGTATCAGTCTCCACGTGGGGGAAAGACGTGTTTATCTACTATGATTGATATACGGACTATCTAAAGGAGCCAAGTCCAGCTAGGTATATGAAGTGTCGACCTTGTTCCAGTGACGCTCAGTCTCATATGCTTCTGTCGGTGCTCATCTGCAGCGTCACTTCCCATCGGATGCTGCCACCATGGCCATAACCTTCACCCAAGCGGTTCTGGATAAGGGCTGCGACCCGTTGGCGCAGCTTGCCAAGAGAAACCTCATCGTAGCCTTTGACAACAATCAACTTGAGATTGGCCATGCAGAGCCCGTAGTGGACCTGCCAGAACTGCGCATCATCAATGGAGACGATGCTCGGCTCCGTCTCGATCTCGCGCAGAACAGCGCTCACGCCATTGTTTCCACTACTTCCGCCGTATGACATGAGCAGCATGAGGCCTTGGGCCACAGCAAGACGCATGCCAAGGGCGAACATGGCGAAGGCAATGACGGCGCAGATGAGGCGGTCGAGCCAGGTATAGAGGGCGATGGAGAGAAGGGGCAGCAAGGCGATGAGGGCGGAGAAAGATAGGGTGAGGAAGTGGAAGGGGTTGGAGAGAACGCTGGGGAGGGATGCGAGGTAGGAGACGCGCATGAGCTTGGCGATGCGAGCGTGGTTTCGAAGGCCGTATGCGGAGACGAGAGTGCTGACCATGGCGGCGGCAGAGATGAGGTCGATCGAGCCGTCTGGGCCATCATGATCGTGTTCATGATGAGCCTCGTGGCTGCCGAGAGATTCGAGGAAGTGCTTGAGGGTGTGGGAGACGAGGTCGAAGCCACCGAAGAGGAGGAAGACGGACATGGCGAAGCCAGCCAGGACTTCGACTCTCTCAAGTCCAAAGGGATGACGGATACTGCTGCGACGCCAGACCTCAAAGTTACCAAGGACGTCCACCATAACGCAGACAGCGGCACTGCCGGCATCGAAGAAGACGAGATGCGAAAGCGCAGTTGTGGCGAGTGAACCCTCGGAGCGGAAGAAGACGTATGTGGCCACGGCGAGATGGCACATGCTCCAGTAGCAATGGATGCGCTGGTCCTTGGTCATGCTCTTCCATGCCTCGCGGACCGTGGGGATGGGGAGAGACGCTGGCAGGACGGGCGGAGGCCTCTGCGGAGGTTCTTTGAAGATTTGGTGTTGAGACGAGATGCTACTGTGCTTGTATCTGTGTCCTCGACGCTGTCCGATGTTCTGGGTGGAAGGGCATTAGCATACGGAAGAGGTAGAGAGAGGGTCAATGCGTTGGGCAACATTGACGTACGGATTTGACAGGACCAGTCGATATCGTCTGCGTCTTGAAGTTGAAGGGATTCTTGAACTCGGAGGCCGTATCGGCCGCCTCGTCGTGGACGTCCATTGTTGGAAGTGATAGCGAGGATGAAGACGCAGAGGTCGACGGAGGGCAGAGGTGGTTCGAGGTGGACGAGTTGCGCAAGACCGAGTCGCGATTGAGCTGGCGCTGGATAGCTAGAGGGTCGTCCTCGTCCTCGTTCTCGTTCTCGTCGGCGACACTGCTATCGATGCCGAGTATCGACCTGCGGTGGTTGTCGTTGATATCGTCGTTGCTGTCGCTGTGGACGACCAGACTCGGCGGGGCGGGGATCTGGGACTGGGGAGGACGAGCACCTGGATGGCTCGACATGTGCTGCTGTTTTCGGCTAACGCGTCCCTTTCTCTGCTCTTCTCGGCAGCCGACTGGGGCAACGAACGGTCGGTCGTTAGAGGCTGGCAAGTGATATCATTGATTTCGGGTTTTGACTTCGTTTGGCGCAGTTCGGATTTCTCTGGTTGCGGCGCGTTGCGGAGGGTTAGTCTATAGTAGTTCTAGAGAGACGGGGGGGGATGGAATGCGGTTGACGTCGCCATCTTTGGAGGCGGCAGTGGCAGGCCGGACCGAGACTTTCAGGGGTATTCCAGGAGGATGCAGGGGGTTGCAGGGGACCGCGTCGCGCCTAAAACCATAACTCCGTACCGTTCACTGATGCTCAGTTTAACATTTTAGCGGGGGGGGATGAAACCTGCTGTGGCGTCGCATGCGAACAAGCCTCATCTTAGATCTGGGGTCGTCATCATCAGCCTCAGGGCGACGGGCGTCTAGACATGTGGCTTTGACATGTCCAACGGTCTGTTGCAGCATGCAGAACAAGACAGTGGGATCTCTTTAGGAATAATGAGGCAATTCCTTCTGCAACAATAATGCTGGTCTGCGGCACTTTCTGACTGCGACCATTAATCAACCCTCTCTCACAACGAACGCCGCACCGTTGTTCCCTACCCACCACATGTTGCTCGAAGCGATTCGCGACCCCCAACGATTCGAAACACCTACGACGGCCCCTCTCTAGCCGCTTTCCACGATGGAGAGCACTGTTCGAAGCAAGCGCGATGTCTCGCCTACGCCATCTCCCTCTCATCGACGATCCTCCTCAGGCGCAAGTGTCCTCTCCAAGTTCCCCCTTCTGAGGGCATCACCAGAAAAGCGACGAGAGCACATCAACAACGACGGTGACGAAAATGCGCCCGCGCCTGCTCCCCGCCCATCACAGCGACCGTCCTCGAGCATCATACAGTACCAGAAAACGCGGAGGCGGAGAGGGTCCCTCAGAAAAGTTGCGCTGCTCGGCCGGGGAGCGCAGCGCGAACGACGAGAGAGCAGATCCTTGATCATCGATACTTCACATGCAGCCGCATTTGGCTCGGATCCGACACGTATGCAGACCGAAAGCCCAACACAGATCGAGGCGTTGGATTTGAACGCTGCGTCAGAAGACGCGCCGCGCGCCTCTTCCAGAAGTTTCACTCCTTTAGCAAGCGGCCTCGGTACATCATCCGCCCTGACTCGAACGGGCACCATATCACAACCGGTCGGGAACTCAATATCGCGTACAGATCAAGATGTCGCGTCGTATACCTCCACAGACGAGGAGGATATTCTCCAAATCCCACGGAGTTCGGCAACGCTTCGGCAGGGACTGTCCATGTCGCCTGGGCCCGATTCCTACTTCAGCAGTTTAGGCTCGACTCTCTCACAGCAGAGGCGGCGGTCAGTACACCAGGCAAAGTCGCCGCTCTCCTTTAGTGGGCTCTCCAGCAACACTCTGCCTGCGCACGAGGACTGGAGCTACGATGATACGGAGTGGTGGGGATGGGTGGTGCTGTGTGTAACGTGGTTCGTGTTTGTTATTGGGATGGGATCCTGCTTTGATGTCTGGAGCTGGGCATGGGATGTGGGCAAAACGCCGTATGCGCCGCCGGAGCTCGAGGACGACCCGACGCTCCCCATCGTGGGTTACTACCCGACGCTGATCATACTGACAGGTGTCATGGCCTGGGTTTGGGTTGTTGTGGCCTGGGTTGGCATGAAGTACTTCCGGCACGCCAAAATCAGCGGCGATTGAGGCGCTGTCCTTAATCGTACATGTTGATATGAGAATCCAAGACCTGCCCGACAACAATGTAGCGTTTGGCAAGGTTTGGATACATTAATCGTTATACCATTCACATACTTATTCAGCTCGAGGGCATCCCACAGCCTGACGAACACCACGCCTAGCTATAGGCTGTTATATCTGAGCGGGTCGTTTCTACCAGGGGTAATTAAGGATATGGATTGCGCAGCTGTTGGTTTGTAGGATTTGGCAAAGGAACCCGAGACAGCTGTTGGTCGCCAGAAGTATGGCGCCTATTCGGCGGCAACGTACGTCAGGGCGGCCAATCAAGCTTGACCCGTCTTCAGCCAAGGCTTTGATTTGATCTCTCTGCAAGCGGGGCCGAGCAAGCCTCAATTGCGGGAATGACGATGCGTAGGTGAAAGGGAGCCGCATGACTCTATCGCTCGTGTACTGTAGAGCTGAAAACTCAAGTGGGGAGAAAGCAAAGAGCGGAGAAGGCCGCTTCCGAAGTGGCCCTCCGCAGAGAGATTCAGGTTTCAATTAATTAATTAGCATCATCAGCATGGCCGCAAAAAGGCCGAGGGCGGATGGTTTTACGTCACTGAGGACTATCACACTTGGTCTTTAGTGAAGAACAGTGCTTGTGGCAAAGAAAAACACCATCCAGAAGCTGCACGAAGATGCAAGATGGTTAGATATCCGAAAAAGAAAAGGCGGAAACAAATGAAGCGAGTCCTGTTCGGAGGTCTCCGCTCCATGTAGGGTAGGCGAGGACAATATTAAATGAGCATCCTAATCAAACCAGTCCCGAGATTGCGTCTGATTATCTAACGTTCCAATATCAATCATAACGGAAAGACGTGCCGGCTGACAACTGATTCAGCATTTTGAGCGATATTATGTAGAGGTCCTCTGAATGCAGAGATCGACGAGGCAATTCCCAAGTCTGTCGTTGAAGATAGTTTTGGGGTACCGTCCAGAATTCGCCGTCCCCGACAGCATGAGTCGTCAAATACGAGGATCTTGCACTGTGCTACTGTGAGCATTTGCACCGCCTCATTGGCCTTCAGGTCAAGACAAGCTGGAATGTGTCCGCAGAAGCCTACAGTGCGAGCTACTGAACTTGACCTGGCCATTTTCTTTTTTTGCCAGCCGCGATAAACATCCAGACCAAGCTGCAAAACTGGGAACCTGGACAGAAGTGCGGTGCTATGCTTGGCGTCCAAGCACACCCCCGTGCGCTGTCACGTTGCTCGCCCTCAAGGTCGGACCATTCTGTGCTTTTATTATTAAAGAGACTTATTAAATCAAACAGGCCGACGTGACGCTTAGGGCGGTTCGCTGGAGAAGGGGGGTGGTCTCGTGAGCAATCCAAGTACCGTAGCATTACTGGAATTCAAATCACCATGGCATCTCGTTCGAAATGTGCCGTGAGGGTTTACTTTACAGGTATTCGGATTGTTGTTGCAACGTTGGGTTTCACCTGCATACAGCGCAAGCCACTGCTTCAGAACGGTCGGGACAGTTCCTCGTATGGAACTCAATATCCCGAACTTAATCCTCTGCATCGGAAGCTCAGCTCCAAAGAAAATGAAAGACATTGGTTAAATGCAGTCCAAGGAAGCTGCCCACCTCCGGAATTCGCCAAGGGATCCAGATGAGCTATATTCCCGGCTCCCGTTCTCATGATGATTCAAATTGCGTTCGGCCCGCAAGCCTCAATGAGTTTCTGCAGCCGGGGCCTGGCACTCAAAGAACAGCTGTCGCTCTTGGCTACTCTTTGTTTGTTCTGCCCAATGCTTCCGTCTAGGAGCCGTCAGGGAATGAAGCTCTAGGATATCCGTCCCCGGGAGTCGGATCCGAAGACAAGGGAGAGCGAGCCCTGGTCGCCCCTAGGCGCGCCTGAAACGCTTCCACCAGTACTCCGTAGCCAGAATTGAAATCAAACCACCTGCTGGCAGCCCAACCTCGCTGAAGGGGACGCCCAGCCTTTATCAGTAGTCTCGGTCAGCAAGGCCCATGACCTCCAGCCTTTAGCTTGTCAACATCGTCGAGCTTCAACCGGTGGTTATTTGATTGCTTAGTCGGGCCTACTCGTGAATCTGGCAAGGGTCTTTTCTCATCGACTCGCGATCTGTTCTTCATCGCCGAAACAAATCAAGGTTGGCATCTGACTTAGTTGATCCATTCATCCATTTTGTTGATGATCCACAATCCATCTGCCCACATAAGATTCACTTGAAGGAGGCGAGTAAGATCAGAGAGTGAGAACGGAAAAAAGATTTCAAGCAGAGCAGAGGCGTCAAACGGGAGAGAGAGGCTGAATACAACACTACTGCGTACCAAACATTCTCCCTTGGCACTCCAGCGCCTTGTACCCGACCCTTTATTCCTCTCACGCGATATCCTTTGCTGTAAAGCATCACCACAACTCCCATCGTGGCTATTGCTCAATAGAAAAACATTGCCATTCAACTTGAATAAGCCTAGAATATACCTCACCTCAAAACGCCAGACCTACCAGGCTGCCCATGTCTGAGTCTCTCTCCGTCACCACCCACGCACCTTGAGGCCTGGAGAACACACAGACCTCCCCCAATTCTCCCCCGAAG
>JADBHU010000489.1:0-38305 GCA_017140155.1 Fusarium devonianum | reverse complement strand
GGCGTGGGTGAGTGGGCGGGAGATGGGCTTGGGTTGGGGGTGAATTTCCCGCGCGCTTGTCCTTCTTGCTTTGTTACAGGCGTCGGCGGGCCCGGCACTGAGGTACACGCTCGCTGGCGGATCGACCCTACAGCGAGAGAGTGCAGTAAGGGACGCTTGGGGTAAAGCCTGACGTGACGGGGATAGGGACTCCGAGCCGCGTTTTAGTAGGGGACCAGGGACGACAAGAGTATGACAAGGAGAAAGAGAAGGAAGTAATCAGTAGAGCAAGGCCTTGGGGTATGAGCCTGCAGTCAAAGACAGGCCGCCGATGCCGTCGTACGTTTGGTGCCTTTGGTTGAAGTGGGCTGGCTAAGTAATAAGGAAGCCAGAAGAGCAGACGAGTCAAGGACGAAACAGTCCGTAGCGTCGCTGAACAAGATAGGTCGGTCGGTACCTCTAGCTCCCGAAGGTTATCTTGGACTTGTGGGCGCCCTCTCACAAAACTCGGCAGATCGTCCTAGACAAAAGCGACAACTGCTCGGGAGGATGCCGACAAAGATGGACCGCTCTTACAGACGACAAAGCGAGATGATCCCTCGTTTTCTCTGCAAACGCGTCTGGACTGTGGGCTTTTGGGGGGAGCCCTTTGACCTGTGGGTGATTGAACGGTTTAAGAGGGTGGATACGATGGCAGCACGACGAGTCCTGATACGTGACGATGGACCAAAAGGTGGGAATCTTTCGGCGTACACGGACCAAGAAGCCGAGACAAGGTGGGGTTATTCATCTAGCGGGCTCGAAGCGCAATGCCGGACAAAGTAGCTGACAGAAATACTGCTGCAGGATCGGCTAGAACTCACCATCTAGCTGGCTGCATTATTAATTCCTGGTGTTAAAAAAGCTTCGTTAAGTAGCAAGCGGTACTTGGGCCCCGTTATAGTGATTCAGGCCTGATCCCTGGCGACACGCGACGATTCCCAGAACCGGGGTCCGCGTGCTCTGATCCCTGCCCGTGTCCATCAAAACGCGTCGTCGTACCAGAGATAACCAGCAATTTCCTTTCTGCAAATTGCCGAAAGCGCACATGGAAGGCAATGCATGAGGTAACAATTGATCCTGTGAAAGGACTGTTTTCAGACAACAACCTAGAGCGGCGTTACTGCCTGGTAGTATCAAATAACATATGGCAAAAGCTCGGCTGTTATGAAGTGGTTACGCTAACCTCTCTAAATGTAAAGCCGAGCGGGACAGTTAGCCCATGCATCTATCGCGGCTCCGACACTAAGGCTGCCTGGCGTCCGCCGCTAGTACGATACAAGGTAGGCTCCCGGTCACGTGCAGCTATCACAGTGCAGAAGTTCGAAAATTTTCTTTGCACTGTCAAGCAATATCTTCGATCATTTCGAGCCTCAATCCTCTTCTTTCCAACTGCAATCCCTTCACACTCAACAAGCCGCTTTACCTACTCAGCCGCGAGCACCAAGCTGGAGAACTCGCGAAGAACTTCCTTCTGGACCAGCTGTTTTGATTTCGAACAGATTCTCACGATTCTCGCAGCGCGGTGGATAAAATTTTCGGCGAGTGGTTCCGGCGCGCCTGTTTGGGTGTAATTTTTCTTTTTGTTTTGTTCATCAACCTTACGTGCGCACTGCACTCTCATGGTAAGACCAATTCTCTCGCATTGCCGCCCTTCTCTCTTCTCACTACATGATGACACTTGTATTCAAGTCTTCTTTTCCCAACTGAATCGAACATGAGGAAACTCTGTCTGTTCGGGCCCTAGGCCTGTTGCTTGCCAGTATTCTAGTCTGACTACACCAAACACACTTTGCTCGTTATGGCACTCGCATGTCCTGCAGCCTTGCTAACATTGCTTGAAGAACAGATTTTTTCCCCCATCCGCTATTGCTACCACTCCTGACGACGACTAATCAAAGCAGCTCATCGAAGCCTGAAATAACTGATATTGTGAGTCTCATCATCATCTACAACACATAAAACACTTCACCTCCCGCTTCTCATGATGAAATTTCCATCGACATTCGCAGTTTCCACTCGAGTTCCATTGAGCCTATTTTGGAACAGATGAAGGTTTACACTTCCTTGGATGTCTGATAGAGCACAATCCTTTCACCGTTACTGTTGACAACCGTCTTGTGTCACAAGCTAACTGATGAAAAGAAACTAGGCCCCCCTTAAACTTCTTTTGCCACTGTATCTGTCTGTAGTTCGATAGTACTTTCAATGCCATGTCAACATTTTCAACTTCTGCTTCCCTTTGAAATGGTGCCAATTTGTTTTTATGCCGTGACCGATTGGGAGCAACAATTTGGAAAATTTCTCTTTTAAAAATCCACCGTTGTTCCATATCTTGATTTAGTCAGCTATCATCTCGTAAATGGTTCTGGGTCGTCTGTATCGTCTTAAAGACCAGCCCTGCTGATCTAGATGTCTCGTAGTATGTTCTCTCATTCCAGCATGTAATGAATGCCCCGACGCCGTATCCCAGACTCATAACAGCCGGCTCAGCTGTCATCACTCATAAAACTATCCCGCTCTCTAAGCAACCCGTACCTCGTCCCTCAGGTCTTCCCTCCTCACCCTTCCACCTACAATGCCCCTTCTGTTCCTCCCCGTCCTCCCCCTTCCCAGCCAGTTCAGCTTCAGCATTTTGCACAACTCCACCATCCTCTCATTCCCCTCGTCATCTGCATCGCCTGCCGATACGCCTGACAGCACGCTCATGCACTGCAGCATCCGCCCAACCATGTCGGTCACGTGTTTGGAATCCTCGACGTTCTGCTCGCGCTCACGCAGGCTGCCCAACGAGGGCACAGGCGGAGGAGGCATGCCGGAGGGAGTGAAAGGGCGTAGGCCACCATCGCTGGCGTGGCTGCCAAAGCTGACGTTGCTGATGGCGCGGCTTCGGCCACCTGCGGAGCCTTCTCCAAGGAGAGTTGTGCTTGTCGAGTTGTAAGATGCGTTGGAGGGATCGAGCGACATGGCAGTGCCGGGGCGGGCCATGGAAGTAAACGACTCCGAGGGAGAAGTGGACAGAGCTGCCTCCGGGGGAGGGGATGATAAAGCCATGTTAGCCATGGATGATGGCAAGAACTCGAGGGATAGCCGTGAAAAGATTGTCTTGAGTGTCTCATAGCGTGGCAGGATGACGATATCTCGGTAGGCAATAAGGACGAGTCGCCTCACGTCGAGTACTGTTGACGCGGGCGCCACCCGAGCTGGCTTGTCCGAAGATGACGACGACAGAGCGCCGCCCCAAAAGTCGCGAGCCTGTTCCCCGGTCATGAGTGTGCCACAGCCAGAAACTTCTTGATCCAGTGGAAGGAAAATGGCCTGCATGTACGGCAGAATGGACGTGAATGTGAACATCCAGAGCTCTACTAGTGTCGGGATGAAGCGGTCCTCGGGGGTCTTTCGTAGAGTTCTGTCCAGGGAAGAAAACCCCGTGGTCAATAGGTCTCGTAAATCTTCCAGCATGGTATTTGGCGACCGTCGATGCATACACCACTGTATATGCATCTGCACCACCCGATTGAAGTCCTCAACGGGAAGGCGGAGGTCCTCGCCCTCGAATATGACCAGGAGCTTAGCTTTCAAGTACGGCCACGCGTCGTCCAGCGACATGTGGTGATGGAGGCCAAGCTTTCCAGGATCAACAGGGTCGTGTATTGACGACTGCTGAGACAGTGAAGGCAGACTGCTAGGTCCAGGCCATTCGCTTTGCAGATTGAAACTCGATTCGCTTTCCAGGCGACTGTCGGATCGTTCCGCAAGCTTCTTGTCCTTTTTGGCTTTGACAAAGCCAGAGGAGTTGGGACCGGGACTAGGGGGTATGTTGAAGTTGTATAGGGGATTGGGCGCATTCGGATCCGTAGGAAGAGAATTGCTGGCGGCAGATGACAGCGGTAGATGAAATTCATCTTTGAGTTTGTGCTTCTGCCTGGAAAGGAAATGATGTTTCTTCTCCTTCTCCTTACCCTTTTCCTCCGTGGGCGTGTCTACAGGTCGAATTGTTGCTGAAGACGAGTTGTTGAGGTTGTAGATGGCTTGATTGCTCGGCTCGACCAGACTGCTTGTGCTGAAATTGCCTCGCTGTAGAGCAGAGAGGGCAGATCCAATCTTCCCGGGACTCGGCAGCGGCTTGTCCTTTGCTTCGACCTTGGTGCTGATCTTTCCAGGGCGGGAAAACAACTTGACCTTTGACTTCTCCATCTTGAGCGGCTTCTCAGACGCAGGCGGCGGAGGCGGGGGCTGGGAGTAAGGTTGAGGCGATACGGAGTGCGGACCTCGTGGTGAGCTGTGTCCTGAACGAGGGAACACCACGTTCGCAGCAGCCGTAGCAGCAGAAGAATGGGAAGTCCCGAAACGATCGGTATGCCCTCCGTGGTTCCCAAATCCGCTGTCTCGTGGCGCACTCGCCTCCGTCAGGCTTAGCATCGGCGGGCTTGTCGGGCCCTTGGCCCCGCTCCCTCGTCGAACACCATCATTCTGATCTCCTGGGAACGGCACTGTTTGTGAGCGTTGCCGTGAGTGGTTCTGATGCGACATCACGGCCGCCTGCGCTGCCATCTGACTTGCCGACATGCCAACGTGGGCAGCAGAAGCTGCCGCAGCCGCCGCAGCCGCCGCAGACGCGGAAGCAGAGGCCTGTCCGCCATGTCCAGCCATGCCTAGGTGAGACGTCAGATTCGAAGTACTCATCGAAGGCAGCGTTGGTTCGAATGAGCCCTGCGTAGCTGAGTGTTTCCGCGCATGGCCCTTGACCAAAGTTGCTGGCGGACCTTGAGTGACCGAACGTGTTGCGGCCGGGCGGGAAAAGTTATGGTGTCCTAGGCTCGCGCTGCTTGAGTTTGTATGCGAAGTAAACTGCGAGTATATCGGTGTCGCGGGGGACGACGGCTGCTGAGGCTGCCGCGCCTTGGGTATCGTGATTGAGGGTCGAGGGGTGCTCTCCTCGCCGTCGGAGGTTTCGACGCGGCGCAATGCAGGTCGCGAGGATGTCGAGAGCTGGGAGGGTTGCGCGGAGGAGCTGGAAATGGGGGAGAAGCTGCCGGGGCCGCGCGGTTGAGAGCGTGATGGTTGCATTGTTGTTTATGCGGCGACGAGGCCGTTGTTACATCTTCATCATGGACCGGGGCCTATCGAAAGGATTCGGCTGCAGTCGGGAGCCCGTAGCTGGGCAAGGCTCGTCCAGGAGTCGCTTATGGAGTTTGGAGGTTGTCACGGAGGAGGTAATTGTGATACGCGTTGTTGGTTGAGTCCAAACTCGAGCGTGTTAGAGAAAGGACAATGTTGAGGTGAGGTTGAAAGTACCGAGCAAGGTCGATGAGCCCCCCGTCGATCTTGGGGTGCATGGGTCAGCCAGCAATGTGGCGTCGACAACCCCGCGCCAAACACAAACATCAAGTTCAAACACCAAAATCTCCAATAACGCTCTATAACGACCGACATCATCGAAACCCAGACCGGCCTTGGACGTGATAGAATTTCGACTCGTGATTTCTGGCATTATTCCACAACAATGGCGCCTACAACTCTTACTGCCACTTACTCCTCTACCATCAGTGCCCCATTCACTGTCTCACAACCCCTCCCGTCTCTCTCTGCCTCCCCCTCCATTCCGGACAAGACATCCTACCTCGAATCGCTCCGCGCCTCTATCGCAGAGACCCAGGCCACGATCAACAAGGAACTTACCGCGCGCATGGAGCAGGACAAGGCAAGAGATGCCGCTGCTGAGGCGAAGGAGGAGGAGAACTATGGCGAGGAAGTGCAAGAGGAGGAGGATTGAAAGAGCGCTGTTCTCCACGCATCAATCCTATGGAAGATGCTTGATATGCCACATCAACGCTTCTGACATCGACGACAAGATCTGTTTATTTACGAGGGGTATTGCGAAGAAATATCATACTGGCTGCCACCGATCCAACCCATGAAAATGCTCTTGAAGACCGCTTCAACTCGACCGTGGAGACGAGCTACACCTTCTAAACGACAAAAATCCCAATCGAGGAAGACATCGCTCCTACGCACATAGAAAGCACAATCAACCTTCTAGAACCCTCTTCCCCAGCTTGGCGCCCGCGATGCATCTACCCTGCTTCCCGTTGCCTTGTTCAGACAGCCATAATGCACCACCGTGTTGTCTGGTAGTACTGCCACAACGCTTCCGCCAATGCGCATGCCGCCTCCGAGCTTCTTGTGGCAAACGACGCAGTGTCGCTCGTCAGTGATGGCTACATGACGATTGCGTCCGCCCTGACTGCCCTGTACACCGTCGCCCAGATGTAGCCGCGCCGCGATGGAGACGCCCTCCGCTTGGCGCAGTCCTGCCATGATCCTAGCTTCATTGACCAGGCTATTGGCAGATCGGATGCGGCCCCTAAAGTAGGACTCGAGTGAGCGCACAGGGAGATCGTCAGGGATGAGGCCAAGTGTCGAAGTTGCCGGGAGTCGGGACCCATGTTTTGAGAGGAGGTCAAGCGCAGGCTCGAGATTGGGCTGGTTTGGCGGCGAAGGTTGGAGGTATAGTGATAATAATGTGTGATATATAGATGGGGTCGTATGTTCGGGGTCATCTCCAGAATCGTCTCTTGCGTTTGGCTGGGACGATGGAGCAGTGTCCTGAGACGAATTGACTCGGTTGCAATATCTACTGAGGTTAGTTGATGGCAATACCCAAGGGTTACCTGCAGAGACGTACTCTTCGGCTTTCTGATAATCCTTCATCTTGAAGACATAAATCTCGAGTGCTTGCTTGTGCTGGCTCATATTGCTTAGCACTACGGCCTGCGCCTCGTAAAACGCAGGATCTGCTTTTCGTCAGTACAATCCATATTTATGAACAGGCAAGATATCCTACCATCTCTTGGAATCAACCCAAACGCCCGGCTCAGACTATAAACCTGCCTCGACTCCCGCAGGAATGTGACGAAACGGTCCATCAAGGCATCCCAATCGTCTTTTCCCCTGGACATCTGCTTCAGATTCTTGACGTAAAGCTCCACCAAACGATTGTGAAGATCAGGAGTCATGTCATTTAACTCATTGATGATGTGCTCCAGATATCGTCCTTCCAACTGCGTGTCAACATCATGTAAATAGGCCACAATCTTTTCCGCTGGCAGTGTCTCTGCATTCTCTGTGTCGCCGGTGAAGATCTCAATCGCCTCATCAGGATTGGCCTTCAGTGTCCACTCAGCATGCTCGAGGATGAGATCGAGTTCCGACGGCGGTAGGCTCTTGAGGTATTGTATGGTGCGGTCTGGGCCATGGAGAGTTGGCGCAGCTTCATCCGGCTCTTTAGCAGCGCCAAATCTGTGCAGCAACTCCAAAGCCTCCTTATGTAGCCGTTTGCCATGGAAGAAACCCACCAGCTCGGTATAGCGGTTATGCTCCAAAAGCTTCTCGTTGACCACCTTAGGGTCGCAGAAGTTGGGGATACGGAACAAAGACCCTGCTAGTGTCGGTCGTGAGAACATGTAGGCCCGGAATAAAGTCGTATCAACCAGTTGAAAAGTGTTCCTCAGCTCTTCTTCCATTTTCTTCTCAGAGTCGTCGAGCCCCATCCTCAAGAAGTTTTCTGCAACATTCTCTGCGGAGCCATTTCGATCACTTCGAGGCTTCAAATTGCCAGTACTGGGGTCGATGAGTCTTTGCAGTCGAGCACGCGTTCCCGCAAGATAGCTGTTCAGCTCAAGAACCGCATTGATCAAGTCCTTGTCCTTTAAAGGTTTGTCCTCATTTGAATCCGGCTCTTTCACGCTCGCATTATCCTCGACATCGACATGGTCCATCTTGGAAATGATGGATGCAGCATCAGCCTGGGGCTTCCTGTAGCTTCCAGTGAGATATCGAGCAAAGCCGCCTTTATGAACAGGAGACGCTGGCTCAGCAGGTGCTTCAGTAGGTTCAGGGGTACTTGTTCGTGTGCCGTTCGTCTTCTTTGGTGACTCCGGCGCTTCTTGCTCCTCTTCTTCCTCTTCGCGACCTGCCCATGCAGAGAATTCTCCCGCAATTGAGGGTGGGAACATTTTGAGCACACGCTCAGGGGGTGCATGTACGTTGTCCTCATTAAAAAGATCCATCGACTGCCGGTACTTTTTCTGCTTGAACAGCATCTCGGCTTTGAGCATCTTGACTTCCCGGAGTGTCTGCGTCTTGCCCTTCAGCAAAGCGTCCTCCAACATCTCAAGGATGCTGATTGCCTCGTCAAATCTGCTACCGTCCACCAGCTCCTGTATTTGGGAATCGTAATCCGTTGCGTCCATCTTCCAAACACATCGATCGCTCGAGATGTGAAAGCCCTTGCCCGCGTGAGCCAGGCTACTCGTGGGAGGGGGGAAGTGAAGCTGAGCCGCGCCGGGGAGAGATAGGTTCTGTAGAAGCGAAAGAGTAGTGGGATTCCGGACCTCAAGAGAGCCTTTTGAAGGGGCTTGTAGAGCGAGGATGTAAGGATATGAATACCCTATCGACTCTGGCGCTGATTGCCAGGGAACTTGCCGCCGCTCAAGAGGTTTTCCATTGTCGTCGATGAACAACGTGTTAATGTCCTTGGCGAGTAGTATCTCTCCTTCCGCTAGCTTCGCGGCCAGTGGCTTGGGCATGTAACCCCCCAAACCCATATATCCCATGCCTGCGCTGCTCATTGCGCCGAAGCGACTCGTCTGTCCGGTTGCGGGCCCTGATCCAGGACTAACGATTTCCTCAACTTCGCGGGTGATAACATCGACCATGACATATCCGCCATTCATGCCGCAGACAAGCTTTGTCGCGCTGGCCCATGTTACGCATCGGATTGACTCAGACAAGACAACCTCCCCAACATCGTCCGAGAGCTCGCTTTCATGCCAGCTCCAAAGTAACAGCCTCCTCTTTACTGCGACCGCCAGCCGGCTGATAATCTCGGGAATGCCGGTGTCTGAATCCTTGACAATATTTGACGTCACTGCAAAGCACGACGCGTTCTTGGTCCGACTTAGCGTCTCGATGGGTTCGTATGTCTTCAAGTCGTGAAACGAGATATGGTAGTTGGACAACGACACGATCGTGTTTGCCTCTTTAATGATAGCCAGCTGCTCGATAGCGCGCGGAGAGAAGCGGTCCACCTCGCGTAATAGATCGGTCGGCTTCACGGCCGTTTTCGCGGTGTCGTTGTCGCCGTTAGCCAGTGAAGCCACATCATCGGCATCTTTATCGGCGGAACCGTCGGAAGGTTGGGTAGGAAGCTCGTTGAGACGGTAGACGCGGAGGGCGCCACTATTAAGGCCGACAAGAACACGGTCACCTAGGAGCAAACAGATATCAGACACGGTCGGGAGTGCTGCCATTGGCAGCATCAAAGGGGAGAGATGGCGTAATTACATACCGTATGCAAGGATCGTCTCAATCTTTGACTTGTCCCGCTGGCGCAGCTCAATGATCGGGCGGGCTGTAAAGGCGGAGAGCATGGCGCCGGCCAGCCAGCTCGGAGCTGCAAAAGCTATCTGGAGAAGAGGTGCATCAGATGAAGAGGGAGACGAGCAGTGACAAGTCGTGGCAAGAGGCAGGCTCCGAAAATAGTAACGTCTTGGTTCTTTCGAAGCTGGCGCCGGGCGTTGATGGTGTTGGCGCCGAGTGACTTGTAAGAGGTCGGGTGTTGGAAGCTGGGGCAGGGTCATGCCGCCCTCGGCGAAACATCGACGTCAACGGAGGGCCAGAGCTTCTTGCAGCAGCACAGTGCACGTCCCAATTCGCACACGCTTACAGTCTTGGACCGGATGATTGCTGAAATCGTCGCGAAATGCATTGGAGCACAATAGATAATGCGGGAAACATTTCTTTAACCCAGAAAAACACAGGTAGCACGTTGTCGCAACTCTATCTAATACTCGATCTATGCCCTTGACTTGTGGCAATCTCTTCAAGCACCATGCGAATGTTCGCAGCGACTGCGTCCACAGAAAATGCCCATCAATCTCAACCGCTATGACAAGTCATGAAACAACATATGAATTGTTCCGTACTCAAATAGACTTAGCCCAAACTTGAAATCCGTCCCTTTGCTCTCTTGATTAATCAAGTCCGGCGATCTGCATAATTCCATACCCAAGAGTCACAACGACAACAAGCGTAATAAGACTGCTTGGCACACCGCGGCTGATGAAGTGCTTGACTTGCAAGTATCGCTGACCAAAAGGATCTTCTTTCATAATCGCAGCTATGACGAGTTAGCTTCAGCTTAAATCAAGTCTAAATGGGGGAACTTACTCATGTTGGGGAAACCACTAGTGGGCAAGCCCATGGCTGCGCTGCACATGAGGACGCCGCCCATGACAAGCAGGTTGGGATGAGGCTGATCCATGGCGACACCAACATCAAACACAAGGGGTAGGAAGATCAAAGCAGCCACCGTGTGACTAATGAAGGTTGCGATGACCAGGATCAGAGCCGAAAAGACAACCAGGACGCCATACAAGCTCATGCCCTCCACTTTCTCGGAGACTATATCGGCCAGTGTGTGAAGCAGACCGGACGAACGAACAGCCTTGCCCAAAGACAAACCTCCAGCAGCAAGGATGATGATAGTCCAGGGGAAGTTGTTGAAGTCCTCCTTGGTTAGGAGGCCAATTCCAAAAAAGAGCACAATGGGGATGATGGCAATGACACCCATGTCTCCAAACTCAGCCTCGAGCTGGTGGCTAGCACACCACAAGGCGATGGTAGTGATGGTGACGACGGTGACGAACCACTGCAGTCCAGTGAATTTTTCCTTGACTGGTCGAATAGGAGCGATCGTTGTGCCTTTGCCAGGCTGGAAAGTCACAAGCAGCAGAAGCCAGATCAAAACAATCGAAACAGCGCCAACGGGAATGACAATGAAGAACCACTGCAGCCACGTGGGTGCAGGCTGCATAATGCCCATGGCAACCACGTTTTGGGGCGATGCAATCGGAGAGAGCATGCCGCCAATGTTGGAGGCCAAAGCAATGCCAATAATGACCGCCTTAGACATGTTGGAATCGGATGGCAATGTCCGAAGCATAGGCTGTTCACATGTTAGATTACTAGTCACTCTACATTGTCATGTCAACTCACCTCGATGATCGAGTAGCAGAGAACCGGTGCAGCAACGTTGCTAATAAGCATAGACGCAAAAGCGGCTACAAACATGTTGGCGATCAACACAGTCCTGGGCTGAGTACCAGCCTTGCTCAGAACAAGCGTGGCCAACCGCTTATCGATCGTACACTTGGAAAGAGCCGCTGCGAGGGTAAAACCACCAAGAAGAAGCATGATGACGGGCGTCCACATGGCGGCAAAGATGGCGGATGTGGCTTGCTTGGAGTCAAGACGCTTGTGGGATTTGCCGGGCGTCTCATCACGAACAACATTGAGAACAACCGAAAGGAAGGGAATCAGCAACGAAGTCACGAATAGAGGGATGGTCTGGAATCTATTAGTTACTGTTTCGTCGCGATGGGAACCCAATGTCGTGGAAGCTTACCTCGGTAGCCCAGAGCAAACTGACAAATACCAGCATTGCCAGACAATTTTGCTGCTCAGGCTTTTCCATGATAGGGAGTAACAGAAGCAGGGCGAAGACAGCAAGGCAGAGAATGAGCGTCCACAAAGACGAGCTGGCAAGCCACGGAGGCAGCGTAAACCTGCCAAAAGGCGTGCGAATCTGAGTCTCGGAGGCTCCCTTGGCCTCGTCGCCCTGTAACCTCCTAGTCACGTTGCCTCTCTCTTGGCCGAGGAGAGCCTGGCCAAGACCTGCTGCCTCGGCTCTGCGCTCGATGCCAATGAGGTCTCTCCAGACGGTGTTGCGCTCCCATACAACGTGCTCCCTGAGGTGAGAGCGCAGGTCCTTTCGAGCCAGCTCCTCATCTCCAGCAGTGACAACCTCGGCGAACGCCTTTTCCATTTTGGTGATGTTGTCTTCAATAACGCGTTTCGTCTCGTCCTTGAAAGGATAGGCGGACTCGATATTAGCCCGGAGATAGGATGACTTGAGCTCCTTGTCGAGGATCTTGTCGAATTTCTTGAGGACCTTGGTGAAGCCGGTGCGGTTAAGCTGAATATAGGACTTGAGCTCGCAGAGCGATACGTAGAGGCTAATGATGCGCTTCTTGAGCATGATGCCGTTGGAGAAAATTCCAGAGGAGAACATGAGCGCCTGGTCGACATGGTCTTCGGCCGCGGTGCTATGCCTTCGTATCCCGTTGTAGCCAAAGTCGGAGGAAGCATTCAGATCAGTGGAAGGTGGCTTGACGTTGGGAAGCGTTCGCCTGCGACCCCCGCTACTCCTCCGCCTCGTCAGGCCAGTCGTCTCGTCCTCATCGCTACCGCTCTCCTCGTTGTCGGAGCTGCGGCTCTGGCTCTGAGGGCTCCTTGAGCGGAAACCGTGTCGGCCTTGGGGACGGTTGCCAGACGAAACGGAGAGGCGGCGCATGTAGCGATCACCAGCAATGGCGTCTTCGGCTTCGTCACTGACATCGCGCAGAAGCTGGGTGGCTTCCTCGAGGAGCTCGCCCTCTTTAGAGACGTAGAACGAGCAAATCTTTTCGAGTTCAACGTCGAGGGCCCTGGAAAAGACCGCCTCAGGCTCCTCATTATTTATAAGAGGCCTCGACTCGGCATCACCAGCACGGGCCTGGTGGGCCGACTTCTCAAGCTGGTAAATTCTGTGAGCAGCATCTCGTTAGCCGAGACATGTGTGAACGGGAGGCGCTGACATGTCAACATACAGTTTCTTGAGATTGCTGTAAGCAATGTAATGGCTGCTCCAATCCGGAACAGCATTGAACTGGATGCTATGCGAGAACTTCATCTCGTCTCGCTCTTCAAGCCAGCGGCGTTTCTCGTCTCGTTTCGTCCGTCTACGGGATTCGCGATCCTGGGCCTCGTGACGAGCCTGAATGGGAGGGTAGTCGATGAGCTCAAACTGTTCCCCTTCGTCGCGGTCGGGCTGGTAGCGGGGACTACTGCCGTGCTGCTGTGCCGAGGCTGGCTCGTCAAGTAAAGAGTCGGCGGCACTCCCTCCTCGTGTCGGTCGGGCGTCGTTGAGGTCGAGGCGACGACTGTGAAGGGCGGCAGGGACAGCGCCGGGAACGGAGGAGGGATTGTCGGGGAGAGACAGGGTCGGAATGATTGCGACGTGGTAGGAGTGAGTCGAAGCAAGTAGGAGATTGCCAAAGGGTCCGTCAAGCAGAAGAGAAAGAGGAAAAAGGCTGGGTGCCTATGACGAACGGCATGCGGTTTGAGGGCTGCAATTGTGTGTCCAGGTGCCAGTGCCGCGCCAAAACCATGGGATATCCACAATCCGACGTTGGCCTCGTGAAGATGGGGACGGGGAGCGCGAGAGGATCGCACGTAGCCTCCACTGCAAAGTCCGGCACTAACGGGCCCGCAATGTCGCAGCCTCTTCCCCGGCGGTGTCTGGGTTGTGAAGCTCGAGACTCGTGACCTTGGCGATGCTGCCTTGCTGCACCACGAGGATCACCAACAGTGAGGCTTGGCTGCAGGGCACACGCAGTCACGGCACGTTTGGGAAAGGGTTCAAAGCTGGGTTACAGGGAGCAATTGAAGGGATTGGTGAAGCGACAGGCGAGCGACAAGGGGTTGCATCCCCTTACAACACATGCGCCTTGCTTGTAATAGGTTGAGCCTGATTCACACCCTTGTACGCTGACGTAGATGCAACTCGACCTACTTGCATTGCGTACCCGCTACTAACCCAGTGTTTCCCAGAACAAGCAAACGGCCATGTGCAAATATGATCTTTTCAGTACTAGGCATGTAGTAAGTGCATGGTATCTTCATGAGGTTGCCGTTGCTAGCCATATCAAAAGTAGACTTCAGATCATTGAGAAAGGTCCAAAACATCGTCAACGTCAGTGGTGTTCCCTTGAAGCACCATGTGATAGCCCCCGTGGGCAAATCCCCTGAATTGAGAGGACGGCTTCACGAGGCGGTGCACCCTCTACAAACACAGGCTGAGACACCGAGTCAGCCTTCTAGAAATGGACGTCAGGTGCTGGTCATGAGAGTCAGCTGCGTGGGGGTGAATGGCAGGCACCTAACCGCTTCTTGGAGTATGTGCTTTAGAACCTCCGACATCGTCTCATCAACAGCCAGAAGCAGACGACGATGCATTTACAACTTGGCAGCTCAACTGTTTGTGGTGGCATGCAGATGCACACATTCCTTACATACTGGTATCTCAATCGTTCTCTATACTAGTTATAACTATCCCTGCCTCTCTACATGCATCTCCTGACCCGACCCGTTAAGGCTCCGCAAAGCCTCTCAATGCCCCAGCATTTGTTGCAGAGCATTCACGCGATACGACTCGCTCCTCTCCACAAGCTCCTCGTGCCGTCCCTTCTCCACGACCTTGCCGGCTTCAATCACAAAGATGATATCCGCTTTGCGGACTGTGTGCAACCTATGTGTGATGGCAATCACTGTGATGCCACGTGCGACACGCTCTAGGCCTTCCTGCAGCGCCCGCTCGCTTTCGGCGTCAAGCGCGCTTGTGCTTTCATCAAGAAGAAGCAGCTTCGGCTTCCGCACGAGGGCACGCGCAATCGCCAGACGTTGGCGCTGTCCTCCAGAAAGACGCGAACCGTTGGGGCCGCATTCGGTGTCGTAACCGTTGCTCAGCTCCATGATTGTGTCGTGGATGTTGGCCAGCTTGCACGCCTCCTGGATCTCCTCATCTGTTGGCTCATGATCAGGAGTAGCACCCAGCGCCACGTTGAACCGGATCGTGCCGTCGAAAAGGGCGCAGTCCTGGGGCACCACGGCAATATCATGGCGGAACTCGGCGCCTTCGCGGGCGCAGATGTCTTCTCCATTTATCTCGACCGTCCCGCTCGTTGGGCGGTACATACGCTGCACCAGCGACATGATTGTTGACTTGCCAGCGCCCGAGGGACCGACAAGACCAACAAACTGGCCAGCCTCGATGGTAAACGACATGCCGGTGAGGATCTGAACGTGAGGTCGAGCCGGGTACGAGAACTTGATGTCTTTGAAGACGATCGTTGCGCCCTTGTCGCCACTTCGCTTGAATGGAGCCTCCGCTCGCGCCTCAATATCCTTCTCAGTCTCTTCGATTGCCAAAGTGGCCTTTCCCTTGCTGGCCTGAGCCCTGCCAGATCCAATGTTGATCAAGCCAAGGATCCGCGACGCTGCAGCTCTGGCCCGGGATACTTCGGGAGCCAGACTAAACATCTGACCCCATAGTTGCGCACTGACAAGCATGCAGATGAGAATGATGAAGAACTCCTGCTGGTTGGCCTCGCCCTTCGTAATTCGTGTTGATCCCCACCAGTACGCAAAGGCGTAGATGAGGTTTCCGGTGCTGTTTGCGATAGCCAGCCAAAGGTTGGCGTACAAGGAAGCACGCGTGATTTCCTTTCGAGGCGCCTTCAGCGCTCGGCGATACGAGCTCATGATCTCTTCCTCGATGGACAGCGAAGATATGGTCTTGAAAGAGTTTACAGCTTCCACCGAGATACCTACAGCTCCTGAGAAAGCACCAGCGTGGCGACGCTCGAACGCAGATAGCGCTCGAAGCTGCATGATGCCAGAGCCAAGAAGGATAGGGACGACGACCAAGCATAAAATGGCAATCTTCCAGGCCATAATATGCGAGAGGACGATAGCCACCAAGAAGTTGACCATAATCGAAAAGATGGTGCCAATGATGGAGCCGCTGAAGCCGCCTACTGCAGCAGCGTCTGTGGTAATGACAGACAGGAGTGCTGTTGGGCTACGGCCTTCAGACTGATGCCAATCAAGGTCCTGCTCGTACAAGGAGCGGAAGCACAGGACTCGGATCTTGTACAGCAACTTTTCAGCAACCATGCCGAAACCAGTCCAGCTCGTGGTGTTGGCCAAGAGCTCAACACACGCGACAAGGAACCACATGCCTCCAAAGAAGCTGCCAGCCGAGCGAATGTCGGAGGCTGGGTTGCAGGGACTGAGCTTGTCGATCGTATAGCCGAAGATGAGACCGGAAGATGAGAAGGTCAATCCGACGATAGTGGCAGCAAAGAGGCAGACCATGATGAGGAGGGTATATGGCCGCGCCATGCCGCTCATACTCTTGATAACTGTCCATGCCGACTTGCTCGAGTCCAGGGCAGCATCTCCCGCAGGAGCTTCCTCCTTAACCTTGACCTCGTCCTCCTCAGGCTTCGCTGCTTCACTTTTCTCGACGTCTTGGGTCTTGAGCTCGGCGATAGAATCCCTCTCTGAGTAGATGCCATCGCCAGTTTCTCGGACAGTGCTCGTCATGGAACCAGCGTCCTCGGAGTCAACAGTCTGCAGACGAACCATGCTGGCATACGAACCACCAAGAGCCATCAGCTCCAAATGCGTTCCCTGCTCATTAATCTCGCCGTTGTTCATGACAATGATGTTGTCGGCATTCTTAATAGTAGACAGACGATGGGCGATAGCGATGACAGTGCGATTTTTGGCAATAGAGTCGATAGCCATTTGGATGCGGTGCTCGCTGGCAGAGTCAAGGGAAGCCGTGGCCTCGTCGAGGACAAGGATCTTGGGGTCGCGAATCAAGGCTCGGGCTAGAGCAAGTCGCTGTCGCTGACCACCACTCACGAGCTTTCCACCATTTCCAACAAGTGTTCCATAACCATTCTCAAGTCTGTCAACGAATCCACTGGCGTCCGCTAGCCTGGTGACTTCTTGAATTCGGTCAACTAGATCGATCATGTCCTGTCCAAAACCCTCCGCAGCAGTCCTGAGGTTCTCGCCGTTGCGAAGCTTGGCCGCAAGCTCAGAAAGACCAGTACCCAAGATAATGGCCCTGAATCGATGATGATCAGGTTGCGGCGAGTTCAGAATGCCAAGCGCAACGTTTTCAATGATTGAACGGTCTAGGAGAGAGGGCTCTTGCTGCACCAGACTCATGTGGCTTCTCAAGCCATTGACGTTCAGGTCCTTAACGTTGTGGCCATCGAGGTAGACTGAACCCTCTGTAGGGTCGTAGATACGAGAAGTAAGTCCGGCGATAGTCGACTTGCCGCTTCCAGATAGGCCAACCAGTGCGGTATACTTGCCAGCAGGACACTCGAAAGAGACGCTCTTGAGAACAGAGTGGTGAGGTCGCGAGACATAAGCAAAGGAAACATCCTTGAACGTTACAGTTCCCTCGACCAAGGCAAGCTTCTCGCCCTCTGCGGAGCCGGTGTCGATTGCTGCAGGACTATCCATATCCTGCCGTAGCTTTTCAAAAGATCCAGCGGCAGCGCCAAGAAGAGGCAGCAAGGGTGCGATGCCGCCAAGAATTACGCAGGCTGTAAAACGTTTAATGTCAATTATCGAGTCCAGTCATACGAGGAGAAGATACATACCATCGACCAGCAGAAGAATGACAGTGTAGATGTCTCCGACCGTTGTGCCGCCGTTATCCCCAGCTGCGTCAGCAATTTGCTTGCTACCCTGCCAGAAAGAAAGGGCATTGGCAGAATAGGCAATGAAGTAGAGCATGCCAGCTTGAACAGCAGCCACAAACGCTTTCTTGATTCCCTGCTTACGAGCGCCCTTCATCCTCTCGGAGAAGATGACCTCTAGACGAGGGCCGGCACCAAAAGCCTGGACGACCGGTACGTTGGAAAGGACCTCGGAGGCAGTTGAAGACGCCGAGGCGATTCTTTCAGACATGGCGCTGGTGAACTTGGCCGTGAAGTAGCTTCCGACCGCGGCAAGAATCATGAAAGCAGGCACAAGAGAGACGAGAATGGCCGCCAGGGTAGAGTTCTTGATGAAGGCGACAACATAGGCACTGATAAAGAAGGACGTGCAGCCCATACAGATGCCGACCTTCTCAGATGTGCCAGACTGGATGGCCTGGATATCAGTATTGAGGCGAGATGAGATCTCACCGGCCTGCCTCTTGTCGAAGAACGCGGCATCCTGCAAGAGGATGCTCATGAAGTAGCGATCACGAATGCGATTCTCAAGGCGGCGACTGAAGATGGACCAGGTGACAATGTAGACGTAAATGAGAACAAAGCTCGCAATCGCGATGTATGTGATCTGCAGGACCTTTTGGTTGATGCTGTGCTGGAGCTCGTCAGGCGAATACTGGGCGGCGACTTCTTCGGCATCGCAAGATGCAGTGTTGAGGTCGTTGACGAGCTGACCAAAGATGATGCCCATGAGGGGGAACGGCGCACCGGCTGCGCAGGCAGTGATGGTGCCGACGATGAGGAGAAGGATGTCGACCCACGTTGGATCGGCATAGAAGAGGAGCTGGAAGTAGGTGAAGAACGATTTGAACTTCTTATGACGGAAAAATGTTAGCAGCTGTGTGAGGAACAGATTCCGTCATGTTCACGATGTTTCAGCTTACCTTGGACTGCTTCTTGGCTGGTGTTGGAGATCTCGTCGATACGGATGATGACCTTGTGGACGGTCGTGGCGAGTGAGTAGGCTGGTGATCAATGGTGGTCGCATGGTTGAGCACATTGATAACCTCCTCAGTAGTAGCCGGCGCATTCTTTGCAGACACTTCCTGTGCAACCGCAACATCGACAGGAACAGCCTCGACGGCATCCTTGGGCGCATTCACTGGCGCAATGGGGAACTCCTCCGACGAGGGACTGTTCTTGCGAACAGCGTCGTTCTGCTGCTCAGGCGAAGCTGAAGCCATCTCGACTGGCTTTTGCTGTTACTGACGAGTCGCTAGATGAGGGCTCAGAAGCTTGGATTTACAACTCTCACAACATGATCTTCTTTTACTGGAATACCGACAGGGCGAGGCACAATCATAATAAACCTCAAGAGCAAGAAAAAAAAAAGGGATCTGGCTCTAACTGTGCCGCTAACAAGCGTTGGAGTTGACGATGGGCGCCAAGACGATCCTTCTTGGGTTCGCGGTGCAGATCGACTGTCTAATTACTACTCTATCTTGGCACGCGGCGGACAAAAGGATCAGACAAACTGACGACTCAATAACCTTGCATGCTCCTAGGCTGAGAAGAGGTAGGCTACACCGAGACGGAGACGGAGGCGGAGGAGAGATCGTTTATGGGACACCGGGTCAAGTAAGCATGATCTTCATAAGCTTCAACCCCCCGGCTCACCTTGGCCATTGGCCGTGTCGGTGCTTGGCATCGAAACTTTGAAGCAAAGCTCTGACTAGAGCAGGCGATGAGCAATGAGGAGAAGAGGCGGTTGTATAGACGACAAGGTTGATCAATAAGGTTGCAGGGGAGAAGAGGCTAGCCATGGCATCTGCTATGGCCCGTTGGTGTTGTACTCAAATTGGGTATTGGTGGGTTTGATGCCATGTCCACTTCTAGTGGAAAGGATGGCCTAATTGGTGATGGGCCAGAGTGCCGGGATGGAATGAAAGCGACGGAGTCTTGATGAGAAAAATCGAGGTCTCAAAAGGAGTCATAGGCCTGTCCATGGACAAGGATCTTAGGTTGGTGTCGATTGGACCGCCAAGTATCTCGATGTTGTTCTCCGAACCGGAGCGAGTCCTCTTACGGCCACGCCCTCGAACTTGAAGTAATTGTTGTTTCTCCTTCATTGCCGGCTTCAATGTCCGAATCACGTTGACTGTTCCTCTGGAGCGGGCCAAGGGCTTTCTGAGGGTTTGTCGTCTCCTTGTGTGCCGATGATGAGGGGAGGCGTGTCAAGACGAGGTATTGGAGCAGGTTTCCCACCATCGGGCCAAGGAATGGGGCCCAGGGTCCGGCCTTGGAGAAGGTGGTGCTACTGGACGTTAGGATTGGCTCATTTACGGCAACCTGCTTAGCCAAGGATTCCGGGATCAGATAAAATTTTCTTGCTCGACCGGAAGGTAAGTTAATCAATCAGTTAGTCACAGTCTAGGCTAGTTTTATCCACACCCAAAAGTTATCTGATCGTTGCTCAGCAAATGGATCCATCATCGGACGCCGAGCACCGAAACTCGGCCGCAGTCTCGGTTGAAGGGTTCGCTAATTGTTGACAGTAGGATAAGTACTCGGCAACATCCTGTCAAGATTTGTCAGCCAAAAGCCGGGTTCGCGATGAAGCCGCCATGTAGAAACCGCCAACGACGTGCGTTGAGAATCCTTCGGTCTACTAAAGGAGCCGGGGTGGTGGTGGCATCTGATAAAGTGGGATAATAGCTCAAAGGAGCCCACGACACGACTGCGAACATCGCCCATCGACCCATGTACCAACCGGAAGAGAATCGGTACCAGAAAATGTCATTCTTTTCTCCCGTTAGTAGAGTACGCAGTACTTCTGTCTACCCTTCAATCTGCGCTAGAAGCTAGCGATCGGTGCGTTCCTCTCGTTTTCAATCAGATAACGGTACGGCGCACTGTCCTGTCTCTCCCAAGTGCACGCCCTCCTCGCCAGGCAAAGATCAGGTCAGATGGTCTGATGATTCCGGGTGGGGATCCTCCTACTCCTTGCTTTTTGCTTCTTGACCCCAGCCCCTCTTGTAAGGGTCTCGCTGTCTTGATCTTCCCTGTATTTGTCCTGTTTCAAGCAATGATTATCCAGTTCGTACTGTATCTCCCATTTCCCGTGCAGGTACGTACCGCCGCACTCCTTTCCGCTGCAAGCCCGCACTGGCCTGGTGGCTTGGCCTGCGGTGCTGGGGGCGGATCTGATAACTTAAACTCCACACTTGGGATCATCACCGTGTCCAAAAGGGCACGCGCGCCCCTGGGATGGAGCCCCGGCCCCACGACAGCTGGGGACAATGCCTCTGTCTGACTGGCTCGACATCCAACTCTCCTCAACCTCGCTGTTCCGGACACCGTGAGTAGACCGCTTCGTTGGGAATCCTGATGGAGAAGAGGGCTGTGCAGAGGCCGTCCAAGGGATTAAGCTCCGTACCCCGTTGTCCGCCAGCCCAACGCCAGACGCCAAGACCACCCCTAATTCCGATGTTGGTGCCGTTCTCTCGGTTTAATGTCATGTCATTGTCCCCGAGACTCAGGTAGGGTACCCCTGGGGCCGTAACAGACACCGACCTTCCCGCGCTGCGTCACTAACCCGCCTTTCAAAAAGGTTGTTGAGGGGCATCCTACTTTATCTCCGGATATCCATGTTCCCGTCTCCCTCCTCATCTCCTTTGGGCAGTCCATTACTTTGTCCTCCTCTGTCTTCTTCACCTCCGTCTCGTACATTGCCGCGAGATCCTCCATCTTCCAGCCCATGTTCATCTCTCGAGCCTCTGCCAGGTTTCCGGAACTCCTCCAGGCGGCCCCCCAGTCACATACTTACACTCACGCCACACGCAGTTTCTCGTGTCGTGCCTGGTCATCGTCCCGTCCAACTGCCATCGCACAATCGACGCTTCAGCTCCCTACAAGAGCCATTTCTGTCGCGTCGAGTCTCTGTCTTGCATATCAGAATCGTTCCGTACTCCCCCGCCTCAATACCCTTTCCAGTACTGCCACGATGGGCTCACTCCCCGAAGCATCTCACCCCGTGCGTGTTCTCATCGCCGGTGGCTGCTACGCAGGCCTGTCCGTTGCTGTCAACATGCTCGATCTGAGCCAGGGGTACTCACCCCGCATGGACGCCGAGCCCTTTATCCATCACCCGGATCTGCCTCACTACGACGTGGAGATAACCGTAGTCGATGAGCGTGATGGCTATTGTAAGTGACCCTGTAGTCCGGCTACGGCTCCCGACCGCTCCTCAGCTGAGCTTAAGCCTGTGTGAATAAACATAAAGGTTCTAATCATAATGCTTCAGACCACCTGATAGGCTCACCTATGGCTCTGGCTGAGTCCGATTACGCCAAGAAGAACTGGGTCAAGTACTCCGATATTCCAGGCCTTCAAGACCCCAGAATCAAGTTTATTCAGGGTTCCATAACCAACATCGACCCCACGGCGAAGAAGGCCACCGTCTCAGCTCACATCACCCAGAAGCTCAGCACTCATAACTATGACTACTTTGTAGCGGCTACTGGCCTTCGACGTGTCTGGCCTGTCGTGCCTCAGTCTCTGACCCGCAAACAATACTTGCTTGAGGCTGAGCAGCACATTCACGCCGTCGACAATGCCAAGCACGGCGTTCTCGTTGTCGGCGGCGGTGCCGTCGGAATTGAGATGGCCGCTGAGCTCAAGATGGTCAAGCCCCACCTCAACGTGACTCTTGCTCACTCACGGGACAAGCTTCTATCTTCCGAGGGTCTCCCCGATGAATGCAAGGACCGCGCCCTGGAGCTGCTCATCGAGGGCGGTGTTGAGGCTCTGATGAGCCACCGCTTGGCTTCCACCGAGAAAGTCGAGACCACCGACCGTAGCCATAAGTATGAGGTTGAGTTCACCAATGGCCACAAGATGTTCGCCAGTGAGGTCATTATGGCCATGTCTAAGAGTGTTCCTACTTCCAAGTACTTGCCGGCCTCGGCCCTGGACGAGGAGGGATACGTCAAGATCAAGCCCAGGTGAGTACAAGCATCCATCAACCGTTCATCCAAGCTTTTTGCCAACATTCTCTACAGCCTTAATTTCCCTGACGAAACTCCAAACGCAGAGTATCACTTCGCCGCCGGTGATATCACCAAGTGGTCAGGTATCAAGCGATGCGGAGGTGCCATGCATCACGGCCACTACACGGCACACAACATCCACCAGACCATCACCAGCCACCGAACCGGCAAGGCTCCCGAGTTTAAGGAAATTGTGCACTATCCGCCTGTGATTGGCCTCGCCGTTGGAAAGAAGGCTGTTGCGTGCAGTCCCGATAATGGCACCGTCTCGGGCGAGGACGTTGCCGAGTCTTGCTTCAGAGGCGATCTTGGCTGGACGAGTAAGTCGTACCAGCGATCAAAATGATGTTAATGCAAAATACTAACTCACATCTACAGTTTGCTGGAACTACATGCAGCTAGGCGGACGCAAGACCGATGAGGTAAAGGCCTAGGGTTGGGAGGGGTTGATTATCAAGATGAGTTTGGCGTTGAGGAATACAAAGGGTAAAATCTGTTATAACACGACTAGCGTAGTTCGTGTATGACAAATGGAGTGATCTCGCTTTTGTCTAATTATGATTATATAGATAGCTAATAAGAGAGATGTCGGGTAATTGGACACTTTTTTGAATATGTCTCGCCTCATGTCACAACGTTGGTTATTGTCTTGAGATATCCAAAGACAACTATCGTCCTTGTACGGTCCTGAACACCTGAGTCACATTGCGTTACAGTAGTAATGCTTTTATATTGACATTTGCAAAGAACAACGATAACGATAACTCTTTAAAAACAATAATTGGAGTATAAATCTCCATGCTTTGCAAAACTACTCGAATCGCTATTGTGAACTTCGCGCTTGACATTGAAAAGGGGTGTATTACAGCATCCGTATTACCCGGATTGCCTTAAACAACGCGGCCCTTGACCTGCTTGTGCTCCCTCACGTTGTAATCACGCCATACCAGCACAGAGCCGATGCAAAGAGCCAAAGACGCAGTGCCGGCGATCAACAACATCTTCTGGGCTTCAGCATACGAGTTTTGAATAGCTAGACGCGTCGCTGACCCCTCCGGGTAAGACAGCTGCACCGGAAGGGATTCGTAGATGGTTGACAGGTTGCCCAGCGACTCCTCAGGCAGACGCTTGGCGAGTTCCTTGGGAAACACACCCTGCCAGATGGCGGCAGCAATAGATTGGCCAATGCCGCCCCCGACGCTGGTAAACATGGCCTGGATGGCGAGGACGACGGCGATGAACTGATGCTCCACAGCCGCCATGGCTGCGGTCTGCTCGCAAATAACGACGGTGCCACCGGCAAAGGCGATGAAGATCTGACACATGACGATGTATCCAATGTTGACATCGACCGCTCGGAACTTGAGCATAAGACCGACACCGAGGATAGTGAAGCCCACACCGAACAAGAGGCAGAGCCACTTGAACTTGCCGTATCGACGGATATAGATTCCAACAGGGATGGACCACAGACAGGACCCGGTGGTGTAGATGCTGGTCACCCAGGTCATTTCCACAACGGTCAAGCCGTTGACAACCTGCAAGAAACTCGAAAAGTAGGAATCCCAGCAGTAGAAGCTCACAAAGATGGAGCCGCCCAGGATGCAAGAGCCCAGAACCGTGCGGTCGGTGAGCAAGTGGTAGGGAAAGAACTTGACCGGGGCGCAGAACTTCTCCCAGACGGCAAAGGCAACTATGAGGACGATGCCAAAGACGAGGAAGCAGATGACGATGGGAGCCTTCCACTGCTCCTTCTGGTACGAGTAGATATTGAACGGCAGCAGGAAAAGCGCGATGCCCGCCGTGATGAGCAGCAGGCCGACGACGTCAAACTCACGGGCGTAGTGGTAGAGGGACTGCGACCAGGTGCGGTTGCTCTCGCGCGGGGGCACGAGGCCCATGCGCCGCGCCTTGTAGTAGTAGTGCATGAACAGGCCGAAGAGAGGCAGAGTGACGACGGGCGTGACGATGCAGAAGACGCCGTAGCCCCAGCGGAAGCCGGGTCCGTCCAGGAAGGCCGTCGTCATGTATCCCGTGATCCAGGTGGTGATGATGTAAGGGGACGAGGCGTAGGCGAGCATCAGGGCCCGGTTCTTGAGAGCAGAGGTGTCCGCAATGAAGATTGTGAGAGTGTAGTCGAGGCCGTTGTATCTAGTAGCGTGTTAGATGATGGGCGATGTGGTACGCATAGAGTTGTAGATCGATAAGAGAGACACTATATAAGCCCCAATGGGGTTACTCGCTGGAAGCCACCCCGACCCGAAATCTGGGGAAGTCGAGCACAGCTAACAAGGCAGGGAGGGCCGAGGCCGAGAATAGACAGTTGAAATAAACACTTACCCAACCCAATAAAAGACCTGAGCAGCGGCATATGTCTCAATGCCGTTGCATCCAGCCATCATGATCAAGCCGAGGGTGAGCAGGCACAGCGACAGCAGGTAGCCCTGAGGCCGGCCAAACACGTCAAGGATCTTTGCAAGCGTGAGCTTGAAGACGCCGCCGATGATGGAGCTCATGATATCGACGGTCGGGGTGAGCGAGTGCGCCTGGAACGCCGAGTTGACGTAGGGCTTGAGCGCATTCGAGTTGGCCTGCTGCATGGAGTCGATGAAGTAGATGACCCATATCATGATGTACGCGGTGATGAGGGCCGGGCGCGTCCAGGCGGTTGTGATGGCCTGGATGTTTTGCACGCCGACTTGCGCGTTGGCATCAACGGCATCGTCGCTCTCGGAGCCGCCTTTCTCATGGCTGGCGAGGTAGGTTTCCTTGTTGTGGTGGCCAGTCTCGTTGACGCCATCAGAGGGTGGCGTAGAGATTGACTTGTCAGTCATTGCAGCCATGGGTTGTCAAGTATGCCTTTTTACAACGGGAATTCAAAAGAGTGCAACTAGTTGTGAGCCAGTGTTGTACTGGACTCTAGACACATGAAAGGCGGCACTTGTTCAGGAAAGGTTGAAACACAGTTAAGGATAAGCTTGAGTCTGGGGCGTCCTGTTCAATCAACATGTCGTCTTCGCAGGATCATGCCAAAGTCCACCATTCAGCAGGGAAGTTGCCGGAGAACCGAAACAAAACAGCTCTTGGAACTCCATCAGTTGGTTGTGGTGGCGTGCCATCTTCCGCGAATCCTTGATCTGATATGCCCCAGAAGAGTGGGCAGAAATCGGGATCGTCACCAGCGGATCAGCATCCCTGATCAGAGCCAACAGTCTCGGAGGCTGTTGGTCGAAAGACGCCAATTGGGTTGCAGTATGAGGCCTTCTGCGCCCATCGCTCGGGGAAAGCGAGAATAAGCAAGCGGCGATACTCGGCCCTCCATGATCTTGAGTTGCGGCTCTGACGGCCTTGGTGGTGGTGATCTAGTTAATTAGTTTCGAGTGGGCCAAAAAGCAGCAGATCGTGCGCAAGTGATCATAGGTGTACCGGTATGCTGGGCTGGCATAGCTCCAGGGAAGATATTAGCATAAGCCTACAGTAGTGATACCTTCCAAAAGTCACGATTTACAGTCGAAGCATACGAGACATCACGAACGCTTGCACATGGTATTCCGTAAGGCGTAAAAGCGAGCATGGGGATATCGAGGCCTATGCAAGTCCTTGGTTCTTAGCTCTAGAACATCAATGACGCCGACGCCTGACTTGATGCCATGTCCCAGAACTGTCGACATGAGAAGCAGATGAGTCGGCGGACGCAAGTGTATGAATGCGTGATACAAGGAGGGGCTTGTGTTTGGGACAGAATTAGCCTGACGTTAGCAAGCCCCTGCGACAGCCAATGGATGAAAAGAACAGTATGATTGAGGGGTTTATCAGATCCTGCCATCAGGAGCAAAGCGGTAGAAGCTGGCAGTTGCTAACCCTTGCATCTAGAGATAATCAAGGCGGACTCCGGCAACCGGACTTTTGAGAGAGGGTCTCGGAGGGGACCGGGGGGGCGTGTTGATATCGGCGTGGGATGTCTGCCCCCTTAAAGTTATCAGATCCGCTTCTGCCCACGGCCGACATTAGAGCATGCGCCTGCTGGTGCAAGACCAGCAAAGCCAAGCCGCTTCCAACACTAAATGGACACGACGGCTCAGGCATCTTCGGGTAGGGGTGCTCCATGCACGAGAAAGCGGTCGGGACTCGGGAGTGTTGGTTTGCGCAACTTGCGGCAGAGGATTGCTCGGCAGTTCCTGGTACAAGATCACGGCCTCCAACCAGTTTTGGCTGCGACCGGCCAGGGTTTCGTTATGATATCGTTAATGTCTACTCCGTACATACTGTGGTATCAATGGCGCCCCGTCTAGCACGAGGCCAATAACCCAGGGATGGGGAACGAAATGGATACACGGCGTTGTGCAGGAAGCAGCGGAGCTCAAGACTCCAAGGATCTGAGCTCGTCCCGAAGTAGCGGCAAACAACGAGGCGAGGAGCGGAAACCCCCCCCCACGCACGACGGCAGACGGCGGGCTTCCGTCTCTTTGCGAATAGCTTCCCTTAATTTCCGTCACTTCGCTAGAACCTGTTCAGTACATATTTCTCGAATACCCTGACCAAGTCCAACAATGTTAGCACCAGCGGGTAGTTTTTCTGCCGTCAAGGCCGGCGACGCTTTGATCAAGCTTCCTCATCCTTACCAGACCGAGTATGCGATCGAAAAGGCGCCGACTGTTTCTGGTGTTGAAACGCCTGTCTATAAGCTCGTCCAAAAGACCTCGGCGACCGCAAAGCCTTTGCCGTTTGACCTCCACAATGCTCGTCTCGCCTTCACCGACCTGATTGACCTCAAGTCGAGCGAGCTCCCTCCGGATTCCAGCAACAGCCCCTGGGCTCGCGCCCGTCGCTCGCCCGGCGTCACTTTCTACTGGGATGGACCCGAGGCTCCGACCCTGGGCCAGATCTGGCTGCTCACATATGCGCTCTTCACTCTGAGGCCATCGGTGGAATCGTATCGCCTTGAGCTCCGAGGAGCCAACGCCGCTGTCCTGGCCCAGCAGCTTATGGCGGTGCTGCTCGCCATTGAACACCCGCTCAAGGGTCGGGAGAGACGTCAGCCCTCAAGCGAGTCTGACAAGAGCCTCGTGCTCCTCCTGCGAAGCACCTTCTGGCAAGGCGCTGGCTCTCCGTTCGGCCCACGACCTGTCTGGTGCCCAGCCGAATCGCCCTCGTCTCTGTCCGCCTCGGCTCCCCTCGGATCGTACCCTCTCACCCCCTTGCACAACACCACAACCATCACCTCGGCCGGCGATCCTGAGGACCCCGACCGGTGCCAGCACTCGTGGCACCCGATCCGACCAGCCAAGCCCGCGCCGGGCGCCGTCATCTACAGCCGATGGATTCCTCACCTCGGCGAGACATTCTCCATGGTCGCGCTCGACTACCAAGATGCTGAGCACCTGCGCCTCTTCCATGAGTGGCAGAACGACCCGCGGGTCTCGCAGGGCTGGAACCAAACAGGCACCGTGGAAGAGCACCGTGAGTACTTGCAAAAGGTCCATGAGGACCCCCACCAGCTTGCTATCCTAGCCAAGTGGGATGACACTTACTTTGCTTACTTTGAGGTCTACTGGGCCAAGGTATGTTTTAGCATTCCCCCCTTCCATTGCCGCGGTACAATTCTCTGACATGTTGGTACCGCAGGAGGACACCCTGGGGAGCTACTTCAGCGCAGGCGACTTTGACCGTGGCCGTCACTCTCTCGTCGGCGACGTACGCTTCCGTGGGCCGCACCGCGTCTCGGCGTGGTGGAGCAGCTTGATGCACTACCTCTACCTCGACGACCCGCGCACCATGTACGTTGTGGGCGAGCCCGAGGAGACGAACACGACAGTTGTGATGTACGACTTCATCCACGGATTCGGCTTGAACAAATTCGTCGATCTGCCGCACAAGCGCAGTGCTTTCGTTCAGTGCTCCCGGGAGCGCTTCTTCCAGCTGTGCCCGCTGGCTGATAACGAGAAGGTTATTGGCGGCTTGAGGTTGGGCCTGGTGCCCAAGTTGTAGTCTAGATAGATAGCTTGGATACCCGCGATGATTTCGTATGGTGTTTTGGAAGGACAAAACGGGTCAAATATTTGCTGAAATAAGCCATGGTATAAAAGTTGCAATGATAAGAATACCTTAGAGATAGAGCTTTGTGTCACTTCCGGAGAATTGGAACAGTACGTCCTTTGAATGCGGGCACGGTTACACAAGCAGGTCAAGTGCAGAAAGAACCAACCGCCTTATCTTTTGCCGCGTCAAATCTACCCATCTTCTTCTATTTTTCTTCTGCGCTCTGCTCAAAATCAAGCTCTTCATGTTCAAATCGGTCACGCTTTTCGTATCTATTTAACCGTCTACTCCCCCTCTTTAAACAAAATGCTGTCGCCAAACAAACTATAGCTTAGAGGTGGTCGCCTGCTTCTTCAGGAGCTCGTCGCCCAGCTTGGCCATCTCAAACTTGCGCACCTTGCCGCTGCCCGTCAAGGGCACCGTCGCTGGCACATCATCCTCACCCAGCCAGAAGACGTGAGACGGCGACTTGTGGCCACCGAGTCTCTTGCGACACCACTCCTTCAGCTCCTCGAACGATGGCCTCTGGTGGCTATCGGCCAGCTCGACAAAGGCACCGACGACCTCGCCGTAGTGCTTGTTCTTGAGGCCGACTACGATGGCTCGTGAGATTGTCGGGTGAGCCATCAGACGCTCCTCAATCTCGAGCGGGTAGATGTTCTCTCCGCCTGTCGGAGCGGGGTTAGCTGGCTTCCTTCGATACTACATGGGGGAGGGGCTGAACGTTACCTCTGATGATGATATCCTTGAAGCGGCCGGTGATGGAACAATAACCGTCGTCGTCGAAGACAGCCTCGTCCCCTGTGTGCAACCACAGCACACCTGAAGCATCTCGTATCATTGTCTCGTTGGTCTTCTCCGAGTTATTCCAGTATCCAGCCTGGAGCTGATAGCCGCCGATGCACAGCTCACCTCGCACCCCGACGGGCACGATGTTGCCATCACGGTCAACAATCTTGGCCTTGGCGTGAGGCATCAACGTGCCGACAGTCGTCAGTCGCTGGTCGATAGAGTCGTCGGTGAAGGCGTTGAAACACGTCGGAGACGCCTCAGTCAGGCCGTAGCTGCTAGTGAACTCGGTCATTCCGAAGCGGTTGACGAGCAATTCCATGAGGTATCGAGGCACGGGAGCACCAGCGATGATGCCGGTGCGCAGGTTCTCGCAGTTGAAGTCCTCGGGCCACTTGGCCTGGAAAAGCGAATCAAACATGGCTGGAACGCCATGGACAGCGGTGCATCGTTCGTCAGAAATGGCTTTGAGCGTTGCTTGGATGTCAAAAACCTCAGCAGGATACACAATCTTACCGCCGTGGGTGACGACCGCGAGGAGACCGAGCACCAACCCAAAGCAGTGGAAGAGCGGAGGGGGGCAGCACAAAATGTCCGCTGGAGTCAACCGCATTCGGTCGCCGATGAAGCGTGAGTTGTTGACAAGATTGCTATCACTTCGTTAGCATCATTGTTTCGGTTGCTTGTTCCTTACGTATGATTGCTCCTGTACGGCAGTCCAAGCCTACACCGGAGTTTCTTTGCTCTTTACTTACTGGTGGGTGAGCATGGCAGCCTTGGGCAATCCTGTTGTTCCGCTTGTGAATTGAAGATTGACCACCTGGTGAGGTAGCACCTTGCTCATGGCACGGTAAAGCCTCTGGTGGTTTTGCCGGCGACCCGAGCTCACGAGCTCGTCGTATGTCTGGTACTTGCCGGAGCTGTCTCCGCTCAGCATCACAACCTTTGGGGACGTCTTCTTGTTCTCGAGTTGCTGGAGGAGCTGCGTCTGGTCGAGGCGGCCGATGCGCGGTGTCGTGAAGAAGACCTTGCTATCTGAAAATTTGAGACCATACATGGCCTCCGTCGGGGTATAGGTGTTGTTTAGGATGACGAGGATTGCGCCAATCTTGGCCACGGCGAAGAAGACGGCTGCGTATTGTTCGCAATTGCCAGCCATGATGGCAACCCGGTCACCGACGCCAATACCCATGTCGAGCAGCGCCTGCGAGAGGGACGAGCTCTGCTGGTCGAGTTCATTGTATGTCCAGCGGGCGCCTGTCCACGGAATCACGAGGCATTCTTGGTTGCCATGCTGGTAGGTCTGGAGCTCGAGGAGCTCGCCCAGCGTCAGGTCAACGAGCGGAGGGTTGACCGGGCCCTCGAGGACCGAGAGCTTTTGTGTTGGCTGGACGGGCTCGGTCTGGATGCGTGCTGCTTCTGTCGTCATGATGGCGACCGGGTATGTGCTATCCGCAGATTTCACAGAGTTTCGCGATAGTTTGCGCTCTAGGATACTGTTACCTCTGTCGGTTGCCTGACAAAACACCAGCAGGACTCCAGATTAGCAGGACGGAAAGTCTAGAAAAGTGCCAGCAGACGTCACTAAAGGACTTCACACTCAACGATCCCGACCATGCATGTACCAGTTAGTACGGCCGCTATCAACGCTTGCACATCCGCGACGACCCGTCTCGCCAGCCTTCATCTTCCGGCCCCACCAGCAGTGCCGTTCTCCGTGCAGCTCAATGCTTCTGTGACCAGGTGGACGCCAATTACGGAGTCGAAAGCGCGCATCTCCAGCGGGCGAGGAAGTGGATATCCTGCACGGCGGCGGTGCGGCAATTACTTGAAGCATTGCTGCTGGTGCAGGGACGGGGCGCCGTCTGGCCACCATCGCCGTTAGCATCACTCTTCGCCTGTACTGTAGCCTGCCTGGCCCTACATGTTCGCCTCGCTATGGCTTCACTGGAGCTGCGGATGCTTGCTTGTTTCGTCAACCTTGGCTCTGGGCCCGCCGGAGTCCCATGAAGACATGGGTCAGTGGCTCTTGGTACTTAGCTCCGTTTCTGCTTATCCACAAATCCATCCCACGCGTCTCCCTTGCGCTTCTCTCGCTCTCTCTAGACCCTTCACTCACGTCTCGCATTATGCCATCTCGTCGATCCCACGGCCCAAGCCCGTTCCACTCACCCCTCCTGATACCCGAGCTAGCCCCAAACCCGTCCAAAAGTTCCAACCGACTCGACGCGTAGTTTTCTAGCGGCCTTTTGAGGCACCAAGTATCTAATCTGATGATCAGATAAGATGAGCTTCCGCTTGGGACGGACGAATCAACCCGGGGGCGTCCTAGGGTCTCTATGCCCACGCCCCTCCCAGGCCGAGATCGGTCAGTGCAAATTTTTTATCTGATCAACAGCACCTTCGCTAGTGCTCCCCCACCGACCGCCTTAAACACGCACCAAATTTTTGGGCTTCTGCATTGCGTACAACTGGGAGTGGGCTCACAATGGCCGTCACGCTCAGAAGAAGATGAAATACAAGCTACCAAGCTCATCATCGCCAGGAGGACTCTGTTTCTTCATCCGGTCAACTGTCAAGGCGTCAATCCACCCTAGTTTGTGGCCAGCAAAGCATCACTCGATCGCTGTTAGTGCAGGAATGAGGCAATGAAGGATAGGGTGTGATCAAATAAAGCCAGGTCGACGTCGCGTCTCTCTACTCCAGCCTGGGATCACCGCAACTTCAAAGAGCAAGCCGAGGATCACGGAACCGCCTGTCCGGCTCAAGTCGCAGTGATCAACTCTAAGCTCCGAGCTTGCACGATCATCACCTCCTAGAGCATCCTACCGGAACATCATAACAGGCTTGGGATTCCGGTCTAGCGCTAGTTCCAGGGTGTCCCGGCAAAGAAAGGGCGGGGACTTAGACGAAAAGAGTAACCAGCCGACTATCGTGACGAAACCCACGGAAGCCAGACAGCAGCAACAACAGCATGGGTGTCTCTGATAAAAGGTTTCATATCCTCTTGGTAAGTGAGCGCCTCGTCATGTAGTCAACCGGCAGCAACGAGTTGTTCTATCGTTAGCGATGTTCGTGATTCCAACCAACAATGTCAGCAACAACTTCGCGCGGCAAGTCTATGAGGCCTACAATGCTACAGTAAACACAAGAGCTTCGAGAACTTGGCTCAGCTACCTTGTTGATTTATTCTACAGTGTTTGTGGTCCAAATCTATGGAGGCACGCTTCCCCATCGAACAGTCTGCTCGTGGAACTCGGAATAGGCCCTCTCCCGGAAGGGAAAAGGCCTCCTAGAATACCACAAGACTCCGTATTCAGCGACTGTCTGCTACGATCCTGCTCCTAGCGTATGGATGTTCCCCTTGTATCTTCGCTTTCAAGGATCGTTGTCTGCCAAGCACTGCCAAGATTCGGTCACGAACTGGTACCTTGACGTCTCAACTGTCCAAGGGAGGGTATTCTTCCAAATAGTTCTACGGTCTCTTTTCCACAGACCAAGCTGGCTGGTGCTTACTATGTGGCAGTCACGGCTTTGAGAAGCTGAGTCGGCCAACATGTGCTCAAAGGCTCGTCTACAATGAGCCCTTGCCGTATCGAAATTAGGAGTTCTCTCTGAGCGAAGGAGTTGTTAATGTCTTTACCTGTCTAGGCGTATGTCTAGGTTTCATCCTTTGCAAACCCGTATATTGGTGCCCCCAGAGTCTGCTCAAACACGGCGAGGTGATCTAGTCTTAGCCACAGTCATGGACTTTGACCACTTGTGATGACGCAACAAGGAGTGTAGGCATCCTGCGATCACCAGTGTCGTCCGCGATCAGTTAGGCACAATTCATTTTCCAGTCCTGGGATGGTAATATCACGTACCAAAAGCTTCGTGAACTTGGCATTGCATCATACAGGGCTCATATATCAATTTCGAGGCGTTGCGGCCGAAACCAGGACACCACTATGTTTCAAGGCTTATGACACATCTTCGTCGTTCTGGATATTGCGAGGCCAGGCTACGTTCTACTCACAGCCCTCAAGCCACACTGAAGTATGCGTGAGGAAAGTTGCTTGGCAGATCGGCGCACCGCCGGGCCAGCGCTACCTCGGTCAGAAAAGCGTCAATGGAGGGGCTTAAGGCATTGTCACCTGTGGCATGTTCCTGGATAGGATTCCAGGCTGATCATAAACAGTCACTTCGGGTTCGTGTCTGTTCGCTTATGTATCCTGTTTCCACCTTTGATCGTACAGGCAAATCCCCGAGGGCGTCATCGTCGTTGAGAATACTATAAAAGGGGTGCTTTGTTGCGAGCTCTCTGAAACGTATTCTACACACCGTCGGAGAAATGCTGGTCTCGGCGATAGATTCATGGCAGTTCGCACGCTCAATATAATCAGCCCTATCTAAGGTACTCTTGATCCTGCGCCAGCTCTGAGCACTCGAAGACAACACGAGTCGCGATGCCTCGCACTTTCTTCGTGTGTGTCGCCATGTACGTGATGAGCGAAACCATCCCCCCTGTGGTTGATATTGCGAGGATCTGTTTGCAAGCTTCTCGTGTCCCACACTCGCCCCTATATCTCCCATTTAGGGTGCAAGTTTCTAAGTTGTTACTGGGAAAGGAGACGACGATTAGCAATGCTTTTGGCCGCTGGTTGGGCGATATGCCTCGCTCGGCACCTTGCAGCACCTGGCAGCACCTGGCAGCACCTTTGACAAGGGTCGTCAGCAGAAAGATGATAAGTGATGTACTGGTTGTCATGTCCCAGTCTCCATGATGCTTTTGAAAAGGCGATGTTCTCTCTGACCCTTGCTGCTTCAAGTCACCAGTCATGCGTATTTTCCCAGGACCGAAGCTATCGTCAAACTGTTGATGTCTCCAGGCCACATTTGCCTTCGGCTTCACTGGACCATAGCCAGGCCAATCGAGCAAGGAGCGCCTTTGATACTGACCACAACATGCCATCTTCACATTCCAAAGAAAAGAGTGCCGGTAGGAAAAAGCTGCTGATGTGAGCTGCTGACGGATCGTTCCGTTAAAGTATGGTTTAGTGGGAAAGGTACGGTTCGTCCAAGGTAACGCGGCTTGTTCCATGACCAACCAGTTCAAAGCATCACCGACTACTAAGTTTGATCGATTACATCATGTTCAGGCACGCCAAGGATCACCTTGCCGTAATTCCGAAAAGCGGGAGTACGTTCACAATACCACACAAACTCTGCCAACGGGGGCATGTGTAGATGCAGGCAATAATAGTATGGCATGTAAGCTCAAGCGCTGTGGCGATGCTTAGAACTAGATACACAACTGCTTCTTCCTTCTTCGGTTCGCCGTTGAAAACAAGAGGGAATTGCACACAAAAGAGACGCCGAGGCTCGAAATAAAATAAAGGCAGATGCCGTAAAAGAAATTGCAAAAGGTAGACGAGGTATTAATAGGGGGCAATATATATTCCTTCAAGGAGAAAAGCACTTCGATGCCCATATCCAAACGCCACGCGTTAATGACCGAAGAGCCTCCTCCTCATCATCGTAATCGTCAAGTTTCGTAAGCTCGAATTCAGCCCTCCCTGGGCCTATCTCCCTCCGGACCTCCAATGCCAAGAGCACGTACCAGGCTGCGGCGAATGCCCTTGCTGTTCCCGCTACCCGTCGTGTCGTCCTTGTCGCGGCCGAGAAGTCCAAGGCTCAAGCGACGAGCTCTCGAAGTCCCCCTGTCCTGTGACGGAGGTGAAGGCTTCTTTGGCTTCTTCATCTTGACCACGGGAGCGGGTGGGGCCATGGTCGGTCGAGGGGGCCATTCCCCGTCGCGCTTCCAGCCTGTGACGCAGGCGCGGAGCATATCGGAGAGATTGATGGGGCATGAAGGCTGCAGGTTGTGGATAATGACCTTGTCATAGAGGCTGAGATATACAGACGGGGTGATAGAAGCACGCAAGGGGTTGTTGGGGGGAAGGAGAGGTGGCGCGAGAGGAAGCAGGATCTCGACGGGATAATCTCGGCTTGAAGGTGGTGTTGATGGTGTTGTATCCTTGGATTGCTGCTTGCGTAGATCATCGCTTCTTGCGAGAGAAGACCCATCAGAACCATCACTGATCAGTGGGCCTTGGTTTGGCGCGCTCATTGAAGTCGGAGGTGATCCTGACATGGAGCGACGGAAGAAGAATCGGCGAGGAGATCGCGGTGACATAGCGGGGGGTGACGCAGGTTTGGTGCGGATGCGGACAGTTCTTGCGCCAGTCCATGCAGTTCGGCGTGCCTCGAAACAAGAGAGGCCTTCGTTCCACTCCGACTCCTTGCGCACCGCTCTCCGCCGCTTGGCCTGCTTCGCAAGTATGCCCGCCTGGACAGTCGGTCCTACAGTATTTGGACTGTCGAAGCGGAATGGGGATCGGGAGGGAGCGGGCTCCTCGTCGTCGGAAAGATCCGACGTCCACTCCATTCGGGGACGGTAGTGGATAGGGTCTTCGGAAACAGTGCTGTAGATGGACTCGGCATCGCTGTTATCTTCCTCGTCTGACGACTCGGGGTCGTCGTCTACTTGGTAGCCCTTGTCATCGCGGATCTCGTCTTGAATTGTCTTTTTGGGCTCAATCGCGTCGAGACTGGTTGCGGTCTGGTCGACATCCGGTGCTTCGGGCGCTGCAGTTACGACAGCGACTTGGCCTTCTGCCGGTGGAGGGTCAACGACAGACGAGGGCCAAGTGAAGTCCCAATCATTCTTGACCTTGGCCTCGAGGTACCGCTTGACAGCGTCTTTCTGCTTTACCTTGTCCCTGCTGAGAAGGTCGGCATACTCGTCGTCGCACCAGTCCGGGGTAGTGGTGGGCAAAGGGGTCGGCAACTGGACCGAGTTGTGGCGGAGCTTGGCAATCGGGGATCGCGGGCTCTTGTAGATGTCGGAAAATATCATGTTGGAAGACGGGTTTTCTTGGGCTTTGACCGCCCTCGAGACCGTGCTTGCCGAATTTATCGGGATCTGTTTCGAAGACCGCGACGGCGACGAAGCTGGGTCAGGAGTCGGGATGGTGGTCGCAGTAGCGGTAGCGGCAGTTGTCGAGCGACAATGCGAGGGAGCGGAGGCGATCTGGAGGAGAGGGTGCACCGTCGTCTTCGCAAGTGGTACGATATCCGGGCTTGCTAGTGGTTGGGATTCAGGTTGGTGGTGGTGGTGTTGTTGTTGTTGTTGTTGTTTTTGTCGTTGTTGATCTTGATCGGTTCTGTTAGTGACTGGGCGCCATGCAAGAGAAAGTGTCTTCCCCGTCAAGCAGCGTAGAGTTTAGGGGCAAGGTCAGAGGCGGTCGAGGAAAGAAAGGAAAAGACGGGCTTCAGCGACCAACAGCAGGGAAGGGAACGGCACAGTGACTCGTCGCACGGGGGCGTTGGAGGGTATATACCAGGAGGAGGCGATGGGTGGTATCGTTAAGCGGAGGTGGCGTTGGGAGGATCCGGTTAAGGTCAAACGCCAGATGGGGTTGGGGAACAAGGCTAGGGGGGGATGGGACCAATGGCATCAATGGCTTGTTGCAAGAACGAGTCAATGGTGGGCGTTCGCTTGCGGCTTGTGCATGCAAGTGACAAGAAGTAGCCGTAGAACTTGGCCCCGATCTCTGTCTCTCTCATGACATCCATCTGTCTCCTCATACGGCGATACGACGTCGGATATTAGGAGAGTGGCACGCGGGGGAATGGAAGAGAGACAAAGAAAGACAGGCAGACAAGACGGACGGACAGAAGGCCAGGGTAGGGCAGGATCAGGGCAGCAGAACCAAGGCAGATGCTGCAACGGGCAGAGGCAGTTGGGAACGAGGCAAAGATTGAGCTCACTTCAAGTCAAGATCGACAGCGGATCCCCGGAAACTAACTTAGAATCGGATGCGGGATGCGAGTCCCTAGCGGCGCTTGCTTGCGGAGAGAGATGGAGGGGGAGGTGAGGTGAGAGCAATTGAGACAGCTCAAGAAAATAGCAGGGACCTGGAGGCCAAGAGAAGAAAGAGCCTAATAAATACCTGGCAAGGAGGAAATTTCTCTTGAGGCTTCATGAAACTGAGAAGGAGGAGGAGGAGGAGGAGGACGAGGCTGTGGACAGCAACAAGAAGCTTTGTTGCTCCTGAGGTCCTTGTCCCTGCGACTTCTCCAGTCTCCGGGGCTTGGGGCTTGGGGCTTGAATCTAGCGGTGATCGATTGTGGGCAGCCTTGACCCTGGTACGGAGGGAGCAACAAGATGGGAAGAGGGCGCTCAAAAGAAACGTGACAGGTCGTTCAACGGCAGCAGCCGCTGCTGGGGTGGGCAGACGGTGCAGCGAGAAGAACGGGTGATGAATACGAAAATTGCTGATCATACGAAAAGAAACCAGAGCAGAGCAGAGAGGAAACCCAGAAAAGGGAAAAAAACGTACCAGCACCGTCGATCGGCGGCTCCTGATCGCGGGCGGAGCCGACGACGGCTGAAGCGTCAGACGCAGGCGGCGGAGGCGACATGGCCATGGCTGATGCTCGAGCAAGGAGCAGTAGCAGTAGTGAAAAGAGGAGGGAGGGCAAGGCTTGGCCGAACCAGGTGATGATATGAGGACCGCGGAGCAGGGGTCCAGGAAACCGGACTGGCCTTGGGGGGTTTTTTTACTGCGCAAGGCCAAGGCCAAGGCCAAGCAAGGCCCGTTGAAACCCGTTGAAAGGGTCTGGAACTTGGGGATTGAACTGTTGAGGCCTGGGCCCTGTGCCGCCGTGCGTACCCGTGCAAGGTTGCGTCCCGGCTGAGGCCGCTCACCGCAAACCGATCTGCTGTGTCCGCTTGCCCTGCTCTGGCGCCGTTTTATTTCAATGCGACGGCGGGCGGGCGAGCTTTTGAGGGCGGGAATTGACTCTTGACGGTGCGGAGGAGAGAAAGTGGTTGGCGCGGGTTTGTGGGTTGTGCGACAGAATTTTAGTAATCCACTAATTTAAAGGCAACGAACGAACGCCCACCTCCTGGGCTTCCCCGGACAAAACCTGACACGAATGCGTGCGGTGTACGGA
>JADBHU010000488.1:0-19746 GCA_017140155.1 Fusarium devonianum | reverse complement strand
GTAAATATATATATACTTAGTAGGTCCTAAGGACCGATAGGTCTATAGGCTTAGACTATTATATTATAGTAACCGGTCCTAGGACTAATAGTGTTTTTAGGGTAGGACTGATAATAAGAGTCGTTAGTCCTATCCTTCTTATCTAGATTAGTTAGAAAATGTGGGGCGTTATGTGATAGGTGTCTGGGTCGTAATATTTTTCTTATACCTCTTATAGGTCTTTTTTCCTCCTTATTATCCCTCTCTTAGACCCCTTATAAGTCTTATTACCTCTCTTTTACTCTATTTCTTTTATATTCTTTCTTTTTACCTCTTTTCTTATCTCGATTACCTCTTTTCCTATCTCTATTACCGCTCTACTCACTCTATATTACCTCTCTACTTAGTCTTATAGCTATATTTTAGTTAGGGTAAAACTAACTAGGCAGATAGCTTAGATAGCTCAATACTAACCCTATCCTAACCCTGACCCAGCTGTGTAGGGTAGGTCGCCCAACGGCATTCTTTCGCGCCTTAAGAATCATTACAGCACATACCACAATAGTGTCGTGAAGTATTGTGATTAACATTTTTGAGAAGCCGTCGTGTTACGATAGTGCTTTGATTAAAGCAGAATGCGGCGTAATAAAACAAGCGAGGAAGCTATTTAATACGGGGAAGCTAGAGAATTAGTTCATTAATATGATGCCATTATATATAAGCTTCAGCTTCTGCAATACTTGGCAATGAAAATCTTGAGGAATTAACATCTAGTTAGTTGTCCAGCATTGAGGCACCAGAATGTTCCCCCGCAACATCGTCACTCCCCGCATTCAATGAATGCCGCTTACTCCGGATCACCAATCAATCGCTGAATAATGACATAATTTAGCTTAACCAGGAAATGATGAGCGCCAAGCTCGGGCCGACTTGGCAGGCTTGAACAAATGCCGTTAGGAATTTCACGACTTCGGAGCTAATTTGCGGGGTTACCAAGATTTTAGCATCGTCTGATTCCCGGTCATTGATCTTGCTTATTTTCATCGACATGTCGAATACAAGGTCAAGTTCTTGTTCAAGGTCCTTGAGACTTTTTCCCCAGATTGTTCATATACCATAGCTTTTATCTGTGAGAATGGTCTGGTAAAATCTGCTGGTTGTTGAGTGTATAGCACTAATTGGTGTAATCAACACGATGCTTTCCTCAGTACGTCAACACAAACTCTTAAATTCATCGAGCTCAAAATTCTTCCGATAACTCTCCTTTGCTATTTTGCATGAATCGAATTCTAATTCTCTTGATGTAGTATCTTGATTGTGTCATTTTGACGCTTCTTTCTTCCATAACGCTGGCAACTAGTACTCACGACCATAACCGCCTCAAAAATTGCTATCAACGTCATAGCTCATCAAATCACTCAGCCAAAGCCAGCGGCAACATCTACAAGACCTCTTTCCCCGGCGTGACATGGGATAATGACAATTGGCTCCTCAGCACAACCAATCTCGACCAGGGCCACTATCAATCTCGCGGGTCAGTAGCAAACGGCTATCTCGGCATCAACGTCGCCGCCGCCGGCCCATTCTTCGAAATTGACCTCGACGAAGAAGGTGGCGTCATCAACGGCTGGCCACTCTTCTCAAGGCGTCAAACCTTTGCTACTATAGCGGGTTTTTATGATGCACAGCCAAACACAAACGGGACCAACTTTCCATGGCTTTTGCAATATGGCTATGAGAGTGTCATCGGTGGAGTCCCGCACTGGAGCGGACTTATTCTCGATCTGGGAGATGATGTCTATCTTGATGCGACGGTGGATAATCGGACCGTTCATAACTTTACGTCTACCTATGACTTCAAAGCTGGTGTTTTGGAGTGGTCGTATACGTGGAAGCCCAAGGCTCAGAAGGGCTCTTACGAGATCAAGTACCGCCTGTTCGCGCACAAACTCCACGTCAACCAGGCCATCGTGGATTTAACAGTCGTCCCATCCATCGAATCTGAAGCGAGGATTGCCAATGTAATTGATGGATATGCGGCAGTGCGCTCGGACTTCGTCAAGTCAGGGGAGGACGATGACGGCGCAATATTCTCAGCTGTCCGACCAGTTGGAATCGCCAATGTGACCGCCTATATCTACGCACAAGTCAACGGATCAAAGTCGCTAGATCTATCTCGTCGCAGACTGGTCCATGGAAAGCCATATGTGCAGACCAACGAATCGTCTATCGCACAGGCTATCCCTGTCAAGTTCTCAGCTGGCGTCCCTGTTCGTGTTACCAAATATGTAGGAGCCGCTTCTTCCGACGCCTTCGATGATCCTGAAAAGACTGCGAAAGAGGCTTCACGTAACGCGATGAAGGAAGGGTACGAAAAGTCTCTTCTTTCACATGTCAAGGAATGGGAAAGTGTCATTCCGAGTGATTCTGTGGATAGCTACGCCTTTCCCGACAATAACACGCTCCCTGACGATGAGTACATCATCGACTCTTCTATCATCGCCGTCACAAACACATACTATCTCCTCCAAAATACAGTGGGCAAAAATGCACAAAAGGCAGTGTCAGGAGCCCCCGTCAATATCGATAGTATCTCAGTCGGCGGGCTTACATCCGACTCCTACGCCGGCCTGATCTTCTGGGACGCAGATCTCTTTATGCAACCCGGTCTGACAACATCGCACCCAGAAGCTGCTCAGCGTATAACAAACTATCGCGTGGCCAAGTACGACCAGGCCAAGAAGAACATTGCGACTTCTTACGCTGGTTCGCAAAACAAGACCAAGTTCTCTGACTCAGCGGCTGTGTATCCGTGGACCAGTGGCCGGTTCGGGAATTGCACTGCTACTGGTCCTTGCTGGGACTATGAGTACCATTTAAATGGAGACATTGGGATTTCTTTGGTGAATCAGTGGGTTACAAGCGGTGATACGGAGTTCTTCAAGGAGACACTTCTGCCGATTTATGACTCGGTTGCGAACCTCTTTGCCGATTTGCTGAAGCCGAATGGATCATCGTGGACTATCACAAACATGACTGATCCCGTAAGTCCAATCGATCGAGCATTTGATATGCTTTGAATGCTGACGTGACATAGGACGAGTATGCGAACCATATCGACGCTGGTTGCTTCACCATGGCCCTTGCTTCGGAGACTTTGATCCAGGCGAACAAGATCCGCCGACAGTTTGGAATGACGGAGAACAAGACGCAGGACGAAATAGCCTCTGATGTGCTCTTCATCAGAGAGAACGGTATTACCTTGGAGTTCACAACCATGAATGGCAGCGCCATCGTGAAGCAGGCAGACGTAGTGCTCATGAGCTTTCCATTGGGTTACAATGATAACTACACTGACCAGAATGGACTGGATGACCTTGACTACGTAAGCTCACTGGAATGAGTAAAGCTACCAAATACTGACTCGAATATCTTAGTACGCGAACAAGCAATCTCCTGATGGACCAGCTATGACCTGGGCAATCTACTCTATCTTAGCCGATGAGCTCTCACCATCTGGTTGCTCAGCGTATACCTACGCACAGTACTCCTACAAGCCTTACACGCGACCTCCCTTCTACCAGCTTTCCGAACAGTTGGTCGATAACGCAACCACAAATGGTGGCACGCACCCCGCATATCCCTTCCTCACTGGCCACGGAGGCGCTAACCAGGTGACTATCTTCGGATACCTTGGACTGCGCCTCGTCCCCGATCAAGGTCTTCACGTGAACCCAAACTTGCCGCCTCAGATTCCTTATCTCAAGTATCGGACCTTCTACTGGCGCGGGTGGCCTATTTCTGCTTGGTCGAATTACACACATACCACCATTTCTCGACATGCAACGACTAAGCCTCTTGATGTTGCGGATTCTCAGTATGCCAATAAGAGCATTGCAGTCTATGCTGAAAAACAAGGCGACTCTGCACTTCATCATCTGACATTCGACGAGCCAGTTGTTATCAAGAACAGACAGATAAGCAGTGTCAACTCTGCCCACGGCAATCTCGCTCAGTGTCAACCGGTCAAGTCTTCCAACTCGTACGAGCCAGGACAGTTCCCTCTTGCAGCTGTTGATGGAGCTACTTCGACAAAGTGGCAGCCATCAAAGGCTGCTGAGATCAGCTCACTGACTGTTTCCATTGCGAAAAAGGATGTTGGATCTAAGGTCAAGGGCTTCTACTTCGATTGGGCGGATGCACCACCTGTCAACGTCACGGTTCTATTCCACAACAAAACCATTGATGATCCGACAAAGTTCTATGGCAAATCAAGCCATGACTCGGGATATGATGTCGTTGTGTCCATAAAGAAAGTCAAACTCTCGGATGCATACAATGCGAAAACCGATAATCTAGATGCAGTCGTCATGCCTACAGGAAACACTACTAATGTCACTCTTCCAGAGCCTGTTCATTTATCGCGATACGCCACGTTGCTGATCGCAGGAAACCAGGCTCTGGACACAGTTGACCTCAAAGCTGGGAATGGTACAGGCGCTACAGTTGCTGAGTGGGCAATCCTGCACTGAGAGATAAAGGGATGGCGTGCAGTATATCATCTGACGAAGACACTTCCTCGAATGTTGATCACACTTGGTCCAATCGTATACGCTTCTCTTCCCATTATGTATTCACAATTCTTAATCCAGTCTGTCGCGAAATGGACTTTAAGTTATGCGTGATGCTTTTCGACTCTTAGCCACCAGTCTCTGCAAAGAAGCGACCTAGAGTCAGCAAATGTCAGAGGCTCACGCTTCATCCAAGATGTGAATAGGAACAGTAAAGCCTCACGATACTTGTCAAACTTCATCACTGCTTGGAGGATGCAGTATATATAACGTAGACCTCTTTCGCCTTCTCAACTTTCTTTAACACCTTCCACATCGACTACCACGATAAAAGCCAACTCCAAAGAGAAACACTGCGTGCAACCCACACGACAGCAATCTCGAACAACACTCACGATGTGCACTGTGATATACTATGACAAGCTATGCTACTGCGGGAAGGATATGGGAAGTCACCCGGAATGGGATCCTTGCGCAGAAGGTATTCTATTTAACGGCTGGAGACATTGCACGGTTGGTATTCATAGCGGTCGATGTTTTGTTCCAATGGAATGTGCTCCTTGCAGAAGGAGGAGAGAGGAGATGGCCCGAAGGGTCGAGGAGGCTAGGCAACGAAACAGATTCATGTAGTGATAAGGTCTTGGGCCTGATCTTTCCAGCAGCTCGCATTATGCTAATTGCTTTCAAATAAGTATAGGAAACTGAAGCCCTCGCGTTACGTCTTCTAGACCTTGCCTTGAGGAAACTATCAAACGCGGGAGTAACGGTAATCTCTTCTGATCGGTTTCTTAAATTCTTTGTTCCTAAATGCTTCATAATGAGTAGTGAATACATAAAGTGAATAAGGTTCCTCATTTGAACAAGTTCATTGTTTATGTCTTTGCGCAGTGAAGGGCAAGTACCCATTGTCTACGGTGCGCAGTGATGAGATTCATCTCACTACTGGCGCAAAGACAGTAGCTTGCGATGCTACAAGCAAGGCAGTGACAAATACTTGAGAGACTAGCGAGAAGTAGATGGCTTTAGATCAATCAATCAAACTGTCACTAGCTACACTTTACGTTCCATTTGTAAACGCGGACCCCTTCCCGCAAGCTTATTTAGACCGGCTGCGCCAAGAGTCTCTTTTTCTTACCCTCTTTGGCTCTTTGACAAATAGATTTAAATTTCTGGCGCTGTAGTAATGTGCCGAAAAATGCCTGCTAAGTAACTAGCATTAGGATTCAATGCCGAATTCAATGACTTCATTTGCCGCCGGCTAGCTGCCCTCTAGCCTGCAGGCGCTCGTGCTCCTGCTCCCACCTGGAATGCAATTCTTGTGCCACTCTATCACAGAGCCGCCTATAACAGCGTGCCGTGAAAATTGAACGCGCCTGCACCACGACAGCTCACCAAGGAACAGCGATTATCAGCAAGTCCGGGAGTACGGCAATAGTAACAGGTCCCAACAATTCGGCGAACTTGGCGCCCCTGACTCGGACGCATAATTTCACCCCATCCCGCTTTGACAATAAGCCTTGCTAAGTGGATCGCGGTTCTTTAGTGGCCGCATAGCTTGGAACGGGCGACAGAAATCCTTTGCCTGCGACAACAGTGAGTATTCTGTCTAGCATTTGAGGATTCACAACTGCCGAGACGCCTTTACCCAAATTAGCAATTCATTTATCGCCGCGAATCAGTTATCAGACCATGCTTATGCTGATCCGTCAATCCCCCACAATAGCTGAAAGAAAACACCTATCATCCAAGCACACAGTTTTGCAGCTCTACAGTTAGTCCCTTTCTCTCCCCTCCTTCTACATGACTCCAGCCCAAATATACTGGAGACACGTTCTCAAACTCTATGGGGTCAGCTAAGGATTTCCATCGGCAATCTCTCCAGCCAAGCTAAACTTGCCACGTAAGACTAGTAGGAGATCAACAATTAAATGACTGCTCAAATTCCCTCGTATTCCCTCCCCTGTCGATATCACAGCTGTCTCTCTTCCCACCATGCTGCATATCAACTGAAGCATGCATCTGCTGCTGTTGCTGGTGACGTGGGCGTGTCTCGTATGCCAAGTGTTCGGTGATGATGTCTCGGACTTTCTGACAAAGATACCAGACTGCGCTGTATGTCGCTCGCTTACCTTGACCTCGAAAAACGCTGACCTTTGTTAGGGGAGCTGTCTCGTCGAACTTGTATCAACGTCGACTTGTGGCATTGATGTTCAGTGCCTTTGCGCCGACCCGAAACTCAAGACGCAGGTTTCGAGCTGTGTTCAGAAGAAATGCCTCCCGAGAGACGCATTAGGTGCGTGTGGCGAGTTTGGTCTTGGTTGAATGCTAACAATTGCAGCGACGCTGAATGTCACCTCAGTTGCCTGTGATTTTCCAGTACGAGACAGACACGCGCAATTCGATATTTTGGCCATAACATTGATTGCGATTACGGCGATTGTGGTTGGCCTTCAGCTTTGGCACAAGGTGCGATACGAGAGGAAGTTCAGGCTGGATGATTATATCGTCGTGGCCGTCTTTGTGAGTCTTACTCCACGTCAAAAGAGTGCTCTACTAATCGCGATAGCTACTTGATCTGGGGAACACTATTGTTTGTGTTCATGGCCGTAAGGCAACCTCGCACCCTGCTAGAATCAACACTGACTGTGGATAGTTTCGGGCAATGGTCTCGGGAGAGATGCATGGCTCTTCAGCCCTGATACGATCAACAGCTATTTCTGTGTACGTTTTCCGTTGGATTCAATATGCGAATCTAACACTACTAGTACCTCTACATTGGCGAAACCCTCTACGCTTCCGACGTCTTCCTGACCAAGATTTGCGTCGCCCTCTTCTATCTCCGAATCTTCCCCGTCGTATCCGTCCAACGTCTTATATGGGGTACCATTGGTTTTTCGGCCCTGGGCATGGTCATCTTTGACATCCTTGCTATTGCACAATGTCAGCCGATCAGCTTCTACTGGACAGGATGGGATAAGTTGCACGAGGGACATTGTCTTGGAGTTCAGCCATTGGCTTGGGCCATCGCAGCCGTCGGTATCATCCTGGACGTTTGGATGTTGGCCATTCCCATCTGGCAGTTGGTCCAATTGCAAATGAAGTGGCAAAGGAAGCTCGCTGTAGCTGTCATGTTTACTGTTGGTACTTTGTAAGTTGCTCGCTTGTATTGTTGCTTCCAACGACTAACGGAAGTAGTGTCACCATCGTTAGTATTCTTCGACTGCGGTACTTGGTTGCTTTTGGGAACTCTCAGAACCCAACCTGTAAGTTCATCAACCTACTTCTCCCCAGGCACATCTGACATACTGTAGGGGACAGTTTCGAGACTTGTTATTGGTCAGTTATTGAGATCAACGTTGGCCTCTGGTGTGTCTGCCTTCCCGACCTCCGAATGCTTATCCTCAAGGCATTCCCGAGACTTGGAAGCTCTATCGACTCAGGCCCTAGAAATCCCCACCAAGGGTCATCGGCACCCAGGCAGCAGGGCAGAACTCCGAATTCCTCCTGTCATACCGAGAGTACAATTTACAAGGGACAGCCGATTCAGTCGCAACAGGAAGCTTCGTCGAGCACGGCTGAGCTTGTCGAGATGACGACATTTATGAATGATAGTAGAAGTGTAGTTTAAAACAAAAACAAAATATGTCATCTATCACTTTGACTATTGATTAGTAGTCGGCGTAACGTCTTCTCAGTCTGTAAGGCATAAACCATAAGCCAGTCATGAGAACAATGCCCAACATCTTGATGCCCAGACTATGATTAAACCTTATTTCCGCTAATCTCTGCCCATCAAACCACAGAATCGTGGTCCGTACAGAGGAATGGATACGCATACTGAATGACGCGTCGCTTCAATCCACTCCGACATTCGCATAGCCACTTTTGAGCTGCTTTGCCATTGTGTCATCGCAATCTACTCAATACTTTCGCAAGCTAGGTCTAGACTCACCATATAACTTATAATGTCCGTTTCGCGCTTCTTGAAGAAGTCGTGTGGCAAGGCCCGCGGCCGCCGATGGCAAACATATAGCATAAGCAAGGATATTTATCTGGGCGACGACCGCAATTACGCCATGTGTCATCACTTTTTTGCTATGCTTTGTAGCTAGATCGTTTCGCAATACAGAATGAAGGCCTGACTAATAAACGCAGCGATAATTACGGTAACAATTATACTTTGAGTCTCAGTGTCAAGGGTAGTTGCACAAGTGAAAACAATCCTAGGCAATGGAGGCGCTCAACTTAGCTGTTCGCCAAAGAGCCGAAGAACAAAACTTCCTGTCTCTTTGAACGGCGCAATTTGACTCTGGCTGCCGTAGAGGCGCTACCAGTGTAACATCTCCCTTTGTTCTTAGTCCACTCAGTTGAACCGTATCCGTTGTCCACGGAGTGATGTCAACCGCCCATCCTAGGTGTTTACTAGTACATAAGTCCCATTGAGTTAATAAATAACAATAGACTGAAATAAGCTTCCAGATGCAAGTATAAAATTCTTCAGAGCCCACTGCCGTATAGCAATCTTTTTCATACCAAACCACCATCACCATCACCATAGGTGAGCCCTTTCCAAAGTTCAATCTCTAAATCCCTGCTACCACAGAACTTTGCAATATGGATCATCTACAATCTACCAAGTCCGCCTTGCAACATGCACTGGCCGAGGTCGAATCCGCCATAGCGGCCCTCTCGACTGCGCCTGGGGAAAGCAAAGGTCCCAAAAAGGGCAGCGAACCTCCAGCTCACTCGGAGTCTTCCAACGGACTCAGTGACAGTCAGATCCAACATCGACCATCGAAGGCATCGGTCCACATTGATCGATAAGAGGCCCCTGCCCATGAAAGCCTTGACCCCAGATACCAACAGGATAAATGGATTCGTCCGAAGCCTTCTGGTTCTTGTTGTGTTTCGTGTGGTCTTCTCCATCGGGCCGCAGGGTTGACAGCGGACGATGAAGGAGTAGAATACCCAATGTTCATCCTTCGGCATCACAACGCTTGCGAATGCATTGCCGGCGAAACCTGTGAAACTGGTCACTGGACGCTCATCGATGACTGTGTTGCCGCGAGTGTGGAGGGATGCATTGATTTACAGCTGTGATGCACTCGTACGAAACTCTTTGAGGAGCACATGAGTTACTATACTTGCAGGGGCTTTAGTGAATATGATGATTCAATCACCATTACACCATGTAAGCTCTTCAACGACCTTCTGCCTGATTTCAGAAGTGTCATAAGAGCAGGCTACGAAGTGGTAGTCTTTCGACTTATTAAAAGCTAGGAGAATGAGAATTTTAAACGCTAGGCAGATGATGGAGTATGGATGGACATCCATGGATGCCTGCTTGGAGGTAGGGGTGAACTTAGTCGGCTGTGAGGCACGTCCTGTGCGATTGTCTATTAGGTCACCGATAGGTAGGGCTAGCGGATCATATTCGTACAAAGGATTTGCAGATAATATAACTAGATGCAGATGAACTTGATTCTGGATATAGATAGATATGGTTAGATAAAAACTTAAAAACGGTTCGCTCGATATAAAACTACAAACGAAGTGGAATATATATATAATTATATATCTCTTGTAAGTATGTATAGCTATATTAACTCGATTGATATATCTCGCGGGACTTTATTATTATAGCGCTTTAATCTATAGATTACGTCGCTATCTTTCTTTCTATTAAGGAACGTCTATGAGCTCTAAGATAAGTAACTATTCTAGGCACTATTCTAAAGTCACTATTTTATTACTAGATTAATTCAAAACATAATATTCAAGAATGGCTAATTAATCTTTCGAGATAAAATCGTAATTCATTTAATATATATCTATAGCTAAACCCGTATAAAGCCCCACCTCCTCTCTTACTGAATGGCAGCGCGACAAGCAGCCAACTGAGTCTCGCACTGCCCAACGCCTCCCGCAAGTTGACCAGAGTTGGCAGCGTCTGCACAAGCATTGTGCTAGATATCACAAGATCGACCGAGAGCAACACTCTCTCCATTGAAGGTGTTTCTGTTGATGGAGAAAGGCTTCTCGGCGTTTAAGGAGATAACAGGAGGAGGTGCGCCGCCAAGTATACCAGTAAAGGTCTAGACATTCACACCCTGAGCATTATTAGCGGCACCGGTGGCCTTAGTACTAGCACCAGAGGTACGGCTAGGGAGAGGAGTTAGGGTTACGCTACCGGCGGTCTTTGACTTAGCTTTATAGCCCTTTCCTACTCTAGCACCAGCACTAGCCGTATTTTCAGCAGCTTTTCCAGTATTAGTGGCGGCTAGTGCTTCAGCAGTAGCAGTGCCTTTGGCAGCATCGGTGGCGGATGCGGCACCAGTAGCGGATGCAGCGCCAGAAGCCGCTCCGTTAACGATAGTAGCAAGATCAGCGACTTCAGTGCCAGAGGCGACAGAGAATAAGGCAAGGTCGACCAAGTCAGTAGCAAAGATGCCGCCTATTCCGGTGAACGTAGGTATAACATCGGCCACGACAAAAGAGATCTCATCCTCTATCGCATCCAGAACAAGAAGACCCTAGGAGAAGATACAGCCAAGATCAGGCTCTTCCTCATCACAAGAGTTACCCTTTCCGGTAGTATCACTTATCTAGACATTATCAGTAGATTCGGGATAGAGTTTCAGGTATTTACTTACATCTCCGGGTGCGAAAGTACCACTCAGCAGAGCCAAGTTAGGGTCAGCACCGATTCCAGCCAGCTGCTTCGCCAGCTCCAGAGTAACAGCCTTATTAATAGCACCGGCACCAGTAGAAGCAGCATCTTAATACTATATAAGAGCACCAATCTCGGGGTTAACAGCAGCTTCATCGCACAGCTTGCTAGCAACACCAACACTAGCAGTATTACGCTCAATGGCCTAGAAGAGCAGTGCACCGGCTATACGATAAAGATCTCTAATCAGAAAATAAGCGCTATAGCTTATAGTCGGGCTAAATACGGGTCTATAGGTGAAATCGTTAGGTTACTCACGGCGGCTATTTTTCTCTATGATATAGCTACTAGGGTCGGCGGCGTTAAGTGCCTCGCCAGGGACTACTTAAGAAGTCATAGGTATCTTTAGAATGATTTCTATAGTATTTTAGTAGTAATTAATTTCAAAGGGACCTCTCGTACCCCGCTCGTATCTATGATATTATATAAGGAAAAATGGGCCCGGTACGTGTTGGCAGTCTTCGCGTAAGCAAGGAGATGGTGAGGATAAATGAACGGAGACTCCTTCTCCACTGTAGAGCAGGGCGATGTAGAAGGGTAAGGAGACCCCTACTATTATGTAGGTTCAAAAAGATATACTCTATTCTGGGCTGCCTGTTATATATCGTTGATGAAACTCTGTACCATTATAACTGCATTAGAGAGCATAGGGTGACAGTCGTGGCCCAGGCGACGTGGTCGGAGCTTCCATCCCCCTGCTTTTGGGGCGACCGTGAACTTATCTATCACGGTTGCAACTACCGTGCTTGTGATTTATGGTATAAGGCTAGTTTAGTGGTCGAAATGAAACCGCTGAGCTTTCGAACCAGTCATACTGGTGTACGGAGCTAGTCCTGGTGGTTCTCGCTACATATCGTGATCGGTCACTCTCTGTACGAATAAACTTCAGCCCTCGCCCTGTATGACATAAGGAGATCAGACACGCTTTGTCAATGGCTCCGAAAAGGGTAAAAGCAAAGGCCTCGAACAGGGCCCCGCGCCGACGCCAGGCTGGCCCTAGTGATGTTCAGGGTCAGCGCTACCCCGGACTCTATCCTCTCCCTATCTAGCAGAGTCTGTACTGACGAAGCATATGTGTGCAGCCGGCGGTCTAATTCCGATCCGCCGCAAGCGTCGTTACCGACCTGGTACCGTGGCACTCCGCGAGATCCGGCGATATCAAAACAACACCAAGCTCCTCCTCCGCAAACTCCCTTTTGCGCGTCTCGTGAGTCGCCTATCATCAACCCCCTGGTAGCCTGCACGCCTATCTGATAAAAGTCTTGCTGCTTTCTAGGTTCGTGAAATCAGCCTTACAGAGCAGCGACCGGCGGGCGAAGGCATGCGCTGGCAGAGCCAAGCCATTATGGCCGTTCAGGAAGCAGCGGAGGCATACATGGTACAGCTGTTTGACTACGTTAACTTGTATGCTATTCACGCAAAACGAGTGACAATTATGCCACGGGATATGCGGTTGGCGAGGCGTCTACGAGCAGCCTGCGAAGGTGTCTTGTGAGCGAGCGAGAGAGATCGGGCTTGGCAGTGGGCAGGATGGGAACTGGGGCCCTGATAGTGTGCTGAGAGGCCCATAGGCTCGTTTGTTATGAATGAGAAGGACGGATATAGTAGAGCGAGCCACGAGAGTCACACACATAGATAATTAGGGGCAGAGTGAGACTATAAGAGTAGAGCTGAGTTATATATTCACGAAAACAGAGTTAGTTACGAGGGATAGCGCGGGCGCGTAGTTGCACTTGAGTTTATTACGCTTCTAATTTTTAAATGAGTCTATCCTTTGCTCGTAGAATCTGATTCTCCCCGCTATTTATGACGCGCCCGCTAGGCCATGAAAATATAAAGAATGGCGGCATAGGAGCCAGCTGCAACGGCGACTACACCGGCCTGACCGCGTAGTCCCGCCGAGGTATTGTCCGCCCCTGCGGACTAAAGCGGACTCATAGCCTCGTCTACGGCGCTATGAACATCGTTAATCAGTATCGAGGCACTGATGCCGGCGAAGCTCGCCTGCAAAGTGCTCGCCTGCAAAGTGCAGACCTCTCTCCAGTTATCGCCTTATGGCCCGCGCCTCTCGGTGATGCCCTCGTCGCTGACACTATTGGCGTCGCCATAGACCATTCCGTTAACCGACGAGGTCGAGTCGCTAGTATCGCGCTCAGGGGGGGGGGCCGAGGTGCTGCGGTTATGGTCGGAACTGTGTCGTCGAGAATGACATGAGCAAGCCCGAGTGCATTTCCACTAGTGGCTGTTAGCATAGACTTCTAGCCGATGCGAATGGCTGTAGTGCGGAAACGAACCTCTGACGAACGGTGCTGCTACTAGCAGCCAGGACGGCCGAGGTGAGCATAGAGGTTATGGGGCAACGTATTGGTATACCTCTGCCGCGGTGAAGTTGTATAGTTCTGAAAGCTGCTAGCCCGGGCGTTGTGCCTTTTCGCAACGGACGTAAGCACCGTCTATTATCCTTATATTAGTCGTCCGTTCTCCGTCTGGAATTCTGGATGACTGGAGGCTTCTTCTCCGTTTTTCTTTTCTTTTAAAAAGTAATAGTAACATAATGTATACTCGTGCGGCGGACTTCTGCTAGTGGTTTTGTATAAGCGTACCTCTGACTTTATTACTCGGCTACGAACTTCCACGGCTAGGCGATATATTATATGTGATAATAATGCTTCGCTACGGTCGTTTACGCGCTCGACCTAGGGTAGACTATATAATGGCTAATGGTGTGGCGTGTCTGATGTAGAAGCGTTGATTTTAACTTATCTACTCCGGCATCTAATAGAGGTTACGTAAGTCTACGAGAAATCTCCGCCTACTATGACGATAAGTTTGTTTCTATAGAGAGCCTACACGTGGTGCTTTATCGTGATCTCCTAACTTCTTTATAAGCAGGTGAGCGAGCAGTTACCTACCCTATACTACTACTATCTATTCTCTTAAAAATTTCCTAAGAGAAACTATCTAGGCTTACCAGACCCTTTCTAGTCCTAACCTAGCGATAAAAAGATATCTATAGCTAAAGATAAGTATGAGTACGCTAGCTTTCGCACTTATGCAGAACTTCACAGGGATATATGCAAGAGCGCCTTAAAAATATCCCAATAATAACTAGTATAAGGCCTTGAAGTTTATTCTCATATAATCACTAGCCACAGAGCAGTCCTTATAACTAAGGAGCAAGGGCACCTAGGGCGGCTATTTCGGTTGGTACTTAAAGCTATCTATAAGGTGGATACTAGAAGAATGTGTTAATCCGTTATAGAAAGCTGCTGTATACTTATAGCAGTTATCTTTAAAGAATACACTACTAAAGGCATCTTCATCCTAGAGGGCTTACAGTTAGAGCTTCAGCCTATTCCTATTCCTCCTCATAAGTTACTAGAGGATATTTTGTAGTATATTTGTTATGAAGATTGTGTTTGATATTATAATAGGAAGGGGCAAGTAAACTTCCTAAGAACGCTCTTTAATAAAGATACTACTCTGGTCATATGTAGCACGAAAATGTCTTAATAAAGGAAGAGTTCTGTGTAGGAAAGAACAGTATATAGTGGCTTTGTAATTATATTATATTTACTTTAACCTCACAGACCTTTATAGATAGTCGTACGACGGCGGGGTCTATCATAGACTTATATTTATAATAAAAATTAGCAGAGTGTAAATGTTATGACCCGCAATATTAATAGCAGATACGGCGAAGCTCTACCGGTAGGAACTATATAGCGAGTTATTAAAGAATTTTAGCTGAGCTCTGGCGGAAGCATATCTAGCTGTGGCTAATGGCAGCAGAGGTTTGCGACTAGTAGGATAAAGGTAACTGATGTCTTTCTGATGATATACGCTTATCTTTTCAATATATATCTAATATAACGCTATTACGCTAGACTATACCCCATCGCTATCACCAGGCCAGCGCGTCTTAGACTTAATCCTCTAAACCAGATGCTATGTTCTCATACTTAGAATCTGGATAACAAAGCCTGTTTTCTGTCCTGTCGAGGACCCCCAGTGCCCTTCGGCTTGTGCCGATCAGCGAAGGATCTCTCTCTCCGTCAGGTAGCCAGCCATGCGAACGGCGGTCGCCTAAGGCTTCCCAGAACATGCTACCACTAAGATCCAGCTGCTTCAGGTAGGCCACCTTTCTCTCGACTGCCGAGGGAGTATTAAAGGAGATGAGCTCCTTTGTTTCCGTGTTATAGCTGTAGTCTGCCTGGGCCAAGCCATCGTGTTGCATCTTCACACCTGCCCTGCTTGACAGGGTCTTGTAGTCCCACACACCTGGCTCCCACTCGCCAGGGCCGACATCGGTGTAAGTCTGGCCTATGCCTTCGGTGTTTTGGAACGAACGTCCGTGCTGAACGGCGTTGAGCCCGGGACCTGCTCGTTGCCGTATAGGTTGGCAGTGTGCGCGGCGACATTGGTGAAAGATCCGGCATAGTCATAGGCCTTCAGATTCACGTAGTCAAAGATAGCCCCGATCTCGGACAATCGCAGCACCCCATAGCGTTCTGGGCCGGCTGGTGCGGCCACTGACAGCAGGAAACGATAGCCCGGTGCGGACTTCTCGGCGTACGCATCCAGCTCGTCGCGGACGGCTCTCAGGAGCAGAACTATGTCGGCTACCTGGACCTCCCCGGTAGGATACTCCCAGTCAATATCAATACCGTCGAATCCCCAGTCCTTCATGATTTCCACGGCCGACTAGGCGAATCTGGCTCTAGTCGCTGCCGAGCTGGCAGCGGCGGCAAAGTTAGAAGAGAAGGTCCAGCCGCCAATGGAGAGCATCACCTTCAACTTCCTGTTGGCCTTCTTAAGCCGGTTCATCTGACCCACGCATCCATATGCCCTTGTTTCAGTTACAAGCGGAGCTAGCAGAACGTTATCAAGATAGACATTAATAGTAGGGAAGTTTTGAGGCTCGGTGAAAGGGGGTTCTTACAGTCGTTTCCGTAAGGCCTCCTGAGATCTGCCTCCCGGTCTGCGGTGAACCTTTTCTTACTCGTCAGCTCAGTTAGGATGAGGCGGCCAAAGGCTCGCGCAGCAACAGAGTAAGTGGGGTTTCATATACCGTGCCATCCGGGCCAAGATTCAGAAACGCATAGAGCAGGTGGGTGATGCCCGAGGCTGGAAGGTCACTGGGCTGGAACTTTCTTTCGTAGATGCTCCTAGTCCATAAAGCGTTTAGCATACGGCATAGATACAAAGCCAGCGTGGGGACACAGTAGCGCCTGAGGCTCCAGGCGCAGCCATCAGACCGTTTCAATACTAACCAATTAGTGAAGTAAACCGCGTTGATGTACTCCCTGACGCTTTGGCGTAGACCGCGAAGCGATAAATAATCTCTATCGTCAGCCCTCACGAATCTCGAGCAGCTGTGTACTATGGAAAAAAAGGCTAGCCAGAATCGCAAGGCACTGATCATCGTTCTGAGACTAAACGGTTTGACGGAAGATATGTGCGGGCTGTGTGTTTTTGGCCGCCTAAGCTATTATATACTAATAGGAAGTGTAGAGTAGGAATAGGAAAGAACTATATATAGTAAGAATACTCTAAAATAGAATGACTATTAGTAAGACGAGAATCCAAAACGGCTAAAACTGAACGAAGTAAAAAGGATAGAATGAAACCAGGGGAAGATAGAACCTCGCTAGGAAAACCAAGAAGAAAGAGGCGATGAGGGGAGGGAAGAAAGGAGGAAAGTGCAAGGATAGAAAAACGGGCAGGTAGTGTCAAAGGAGCCGTTAGAGGAGTGAGGCAGACCTCTGTGATGTAAATGCTAAGAACCCTTGGCCCTCAAAACATAGTGTTATTGGCCCCTACTATCAGGTAAGGGAACCAGTTGCATAGCAAACCGAGGCCAGCATCTACTGAGGTAAAAGGCTGACCTTGGTTGCTCTTGGTACATCCTCTCCTAGTCTAAAAGGTAGCAATGCAACCACTGCAGCTGCGTAAGCTCCATCTCGGGGAGCTCTGCCCACCAATCATAGTGGCTGTTAGACATCCGGACTTCTAGGACGTGAAAGAGCAAGGTATTTATCATCCGCCTCGCATTTTACTCGGAGAGATTCACCTCAAGAGCGAAGCTTGCCATCTCTGCATAGTGCTACTACTCCGTCAAGTCCCCGTGACTCTCTCTATAGTAGTTCTTAACGAGGTATAGCGCCAGCCGGTGCGACAGCAAGGCAATTGTGCTTAGAGTGCAAGCGACGAAATCGTTCCTCATCATGGCGATCTGGGCGCAGCGCTCTGCTACCAGCTCGGCTCGCGTCTCTTGATGCCGACGGTGGAGTAGCCTTTGTCGTTGCTGCTCCTCGCCTCTCTGGATATCGTCTGATTGTCGGCTCCACTTGTTAACTATACGACGTAGAAAAGGCAATAGCCCTGGTAAGCTAATATCCCACTCGACTACTCCTAAAGATATCTGCTCTGCTTTTTTGAGGATATCTCTGTGTTCTTTGGAATGATCGTCTGTCCCGAGTATGTGGTTTAGGATGACGAAGCCGCCTTGCTCCCTCTGATTCTCCTCGTACTTGGAAGTAGTTATTAGCGCCGTACCTACAACTAATCGTGAGTCGTCCTTTTGTACCTCGTCGCCTCTCCGGGAAGCGAAGAGATCTATTAAGCCGATCGCTAGTAATAAAGTATCTACCTTGAATAGGAACGGCGCGTCGATGATGGTCTGGATCAGGGACTGTCTATACTAGAGGTAGATGGGAGGGAGGACTAAGATCTACTCGGGTGCTTTAGTTAACTAGGTGATAGAGCAGTGTAGTGGTTGGCATAGAAGTTACCTTGTTGCTCCTCTACCGAAGATAGGAGTCGATATCATCTGCGTATTCGTCTGCACAGACGCTTACCTGGAGATAAAGTTCGGTGCCCTCCGTGTGTGCGTATGAGAGCGTAGAGGCGGCCATGTGGAAGGCATAAAGCTTACGTCGGGATAAATAGGAGACAGAAGCCTTATGTCTATCAAGCGACATAGACGCTGGGTGCTATGTGGCTATCATGCCTAATGCTACGGCTCTATTATTAATGCCTTCTGTTTGCTGCAGAAGCTGCTAATGCTGACGCTGGCTAAAATTGGTCTGCAAGCGCGCTACGATGGACTGTGGCCTAGAGCCCTGCTTCGTCGGGGAAGCTGTTTTATGCTGCAACGCTATTGGTGTCTCTATATGATGTGTATCTGCTGTTGGCAGCGGAGAAGAGTAGTAGTGAAGCACCGGAGACGAGGAGGTCATTTGTTGATATTGCTGACGACCTCTGCGTCGAGCCTCACCGGGCCATATAAACCTTTACGATAGCGTGGAGATTAGAACTCGGAGAATCTATCTATAAGGTGTTATATGCGGAAAGGAGTCGCTAGAGAGAGCAGGAGTTATCTTCACGCGCTTTTTTCTACACCTACTCTACGCATCCAGAGGGAGTTAACCAGGCTTGCGTTAGTTGTGGCTACCCTATAGATAAGATTCCCTTAGAAAGCAGCTCCGAAGCACATCAGCTCACGGGGACCTAGCTTATAACCAAATACCGCGTCTATTCCCTGACGCTATACCAGCTGGTTTATACTGCATGGGCAGTTGCCAATCAACGTCTCCCTGCCCGCTACGCGGAGCCGGATATTAAGCACGGTTTCGGGCGAAGACGCGTCGACCATAATATCGGCTAATAGCTAATAATCCTCCGCGCGGCCCCCCTTTCCAAGTCCTCGGCAAGCAAGGTGATGCTGTAGCCTAAAATACGCTCCTATCTTGGCGAGATGGTGGAAAAGGGTCTGTTGGCGGTCCTCGGCGTTAAGCCTATAGAGTTTTCTAAGAGCGCAGGAGCTTAGCGCCGTGTAGATTCTCGGCAGCTCCGCAAGTTCAACGTAGAACAGCGGGGCTAAGAGCTCGGCCGGATAATCATACTAGACACGAGTATCCCTGCCGATCGCCGGTCGCTTGCCCCGCCTATGTTTTTATTATCAGTGAGTTTATTATTATATATCGATCCTTGCATAACTACTAGACTATGATCCTGGGGGGACGTCTATATTCTATATAGACGTGCATTCTCGGCCTCTCGATAGCTCCGCCTATAGCGTGACGGGAAATGCCCTGCGCACCTAGGTCTAAGAATGCCCAAGAGACTTTGGTGCCGAAGCTGACTCTCGTCGACGTTACACGCGGCCAAGTGAGGTTCTGCACGTGATGTGCGTACCTACGCGGGTGGGGGGGTGTTTTCAACATGATAGTGGAAAGGATAGGGGCACCCTAACACTATATGCGGATATAAGCGTGCGGAAACCCTTATTTAGGAAAGCGATTATAAAGTTAACGGGGTATTATAGTACTACGAGCATATATCTAAATAGAGTCTATCTAGCCGTTAAATAATATAGATATCCCGAGTAATATTTAAGACTAATATATATATATAGCGAGTGCAATAGATAAGCGAGTGCAATAGTATACTATGCAGCTAAAA